>PVHP010048526.1:0-12495 GCA_004024765.1 Zapus hudsonius
ATACTATTCTTTGGGTCTGATATATAAAGGAACATGTCATCTGCAAAGAGGGATAGTTTGATTTCTTCCTTTCCGATTTGTATCCCTTTTATGCCCTTCTGTTGTCTAATCGCTTGGGCTAGAACTTCAAGCACTATGTTGAAGAGCAGTGGTGAGAGTGGGCAGCCTTGCCTTGTTCCTGAATTGAGTGGGAACTCCTTGAGTCGTTCCCCATTGAGTATGAGCTCTCCTTTAGGAGTTTTGTATATTGTCTTTATTAAGTTGAGGAATAGGCCATCTATGCCTATTTGTTCAAGAGCTTTGAACATGAAGAGGTGTTGGATTTTGTCAAAAGACTTCTCTGCATCTATTGAGATAACCATGTGATTTTTGTGTTTGAGCCGGTTAATGTGATATATGACATTTATCGACTTTCGTATGTTGAACCATCCCTGCATCTCTGGGATAAATCCAACTTGGTCAGGGTGGATAATATTTTTGATGTAGCGTTGTATCCGGTTTGCTAGGACTTTGTTCAGAATTTTTGCATCTAAGTTCATCAGAGATATGGGTCTACAGTTCTCTTTTCTTGTTGCATCTTTGCCTGGTTTGGGGATTAGGGTAATGATAGCTTCATAGAAGGTGTTTGGTAGACTTCCCTCTTTTTCTATGCCTCTAACAAGCTTCAGAAAGTTTGGTTTTAGCTCTATGATGAAGGCTTGGTAGAATTCAGCTGTGAAACCATCTGGTCCTGGGCTTTTCCTTTTGGGAAGGTTTTTGATTACATCTTCAATCTCAGCGGATGTGATAGGTTTATTTAGTGCTTTTATCTGTTCTGGGTTATGCTTTGGCAGTTGGTAGGTGTCCAAATACTTATCCATTTCTTCTAGGTTCTCTAATTTTGTGGAGTAGAGTTTTTGGAAATATGACCTGATGATTCTTCCAATGTCTTCAGGATCAGTTGTGATCTCACCATTGTTCTTACTGATTTTGTTGATTTGGGATTTCTCATTTCTTCATTTGATTAGATTCGCCAGGGGTTTGTCAATTTTATTAACTTTTTCAAAGAACCAACTCTTTGATTTATTTATGTTTTTAATTTTTTTTTTATTTCCAATTCATTAATCTCCGCTCTGGTTTTAATTATTTTCTTTCGTCTTGAGCTCATCGGGTTAACTTTTTCCATCTGTTCTAATGATCTTAGGTGTGTGGTTAGGCAATTGATATGAGACCTCTCTGTCTTTGATATGAAGGCATTTAGCGCGATGAACTTTCCCATCAGGACTGCCTTCATTGTGTCCCATAAGTTCTGATACGATGTGTTATCGTCATCATTTAATACTAGGAAATTCTGAATTTCCTGCTTTATTTCTTGGATGACCCAATCATTTTCTAGAAGCGAATTATTCAGGTGCCAATACTTTTTGTATTTTATGGATCCTGTTCCACTGTTAACTTCTACCTTTAATGCACTACGGTCTGATATGATACAAGGAACTATATCAACCTTCCTGAATTTGTTTAGGGAGGATTTGTGACATAAGATGTGATCAATTTTAGAAAAAGTCCCATGTGCTGCTGAGAAGAATGTATATTCTGTGTCTTTGGGGTAGAACGTTCTGTACATATCTGTTATCCCCAGTTGGTCAATGGTGTCATTAAGCTCCCTAATGTCCCTGCTGATTTTCTGTTTGGTTGATCTGTCTAGGGCTGATAAAGGTGTATTAAAGTCCCCTACTATGATGAAATTAGAGTCTATTTCTGCTTTATTTTTGAGTAGGGTTTCCTTTACGAGCTGTGTTGCACCCGAATTTGTCCCATATATGTTCATGATGGTGATATCTTCCTGTTGGATCCTTCCTTTGATGAGTAAGTAGTGACCTTCCTTATCCTTTTTAATTGATTTTGTGTAAAGTCTATTTTGTTACAGATTAATGTAGCCACACCTGCTTTCTTTTTATTTCCACATGCCTGGTAAATTGTTTTCCATCCTTTTACTCTAAGGAGGTTTCTGTCTTTAGAAGTAAGGTGTGTTTCCTGAAGGCAGCAGATGGAGGGGTCCATTTTTCTGATCCACCCTGCAAGTCTGTGTCTTTTTATACAGGAGTTAAGTCCATTACTATTCAGTGATATAACTGTGAGGTTTGGTTTAATTCCTTCCATAATGAAGGTGTAATGGGGGTTGTTGTCTCTGCTGTTGTTATTAGCGCACTGACTGCAATTGTGTCTGGTCTCTGGTACTCTTCTGAGGTACGTTTGCTGTTTCTTCTGTGTGGGATATCTCTTGCTTGATCTTCTGCAATTTTGGCTTTGTGTTCAAATAGTTGCAGAGCTGGTTTACTTCATGGAATACTTTCACTTCTCCGTCAATCATGAGGGATAACTTTGCTGGGTAGAGTAGTCTAGGTTGAAAGCCATAGTTCTTTAGGCCCTGAAAAGCATTAGTCCAAGCCCGTCTGGCTTTCATGGTTTCTAATGAGAAGTCTGAGGTAAGTCTGATGGCTTTTCCTCTGTAAGTTATAGTTTGCTTTTCTCTAGCAGCTTTGAGTGTTTTCCCTTTGCTTTCTATGTTAGGCATCTTAAGTAAGATATCTCCTGGAGAGTTCCTCTTCATGTCCTGTCTCCTTATACTCCTCTGGGCCCCTTGAAAGTTGAGTGGGCTTTCTTTTGTTAGATAGGGGAATTTTTCTTGATTAATTCTGTTGAAGATATTTCCTATGCCCTCAGCCTGATCTTCTTCTCCCTTTGGGATCCCCATGATTCTAATATTGGTCCTCTTTATTGTATCCCATAGATCCCTCAAGTTTTGCTCACTTGATTTCTTGAATTTATTGAAACCTATGACATCCTTATTAATTCCTTCTGATTTGTCTCTACTTCTGAAAGTCTGTCCACCAAATTATCAACTCTGGGACTGATTGATTCAAGGGAGATTTTTAACATCTCATTTTTAGTATTTGTTTCTGTTATAGCTTTGTTTACAAACTCCATTGTACATATGTTTCTGCGTTGAGATGTGATATCTTGTGGATAGATGCCTAGAAGAGGGATACCTGCGTCCATTGGAAGGAATATGTCCATTCTGTTCAGAAGTCTCCACACTGCTTTCCATAGTGGTTGAACAAGTTTGCAATCCCACCAGCAGCGAATGAGGGTTCCTTTTTCCCCGCATCGTCGCCAGCAACGATTGTTGTTGGTTTTCTTTATGATTGCTATTCTGACAGGGGTAAGATGGTATCTCATTGTTGTTTTGATTTGCATTTCCCTGATGCTTAAGGATGTGGAGCACCTTCTCAAGTGAGAAAAGGCCATTTGTGTTTCTTCCTCTGTGAATTATCTGTTGAAATCAGTACCACATTGTGTGAGGGGGCAGTTTGCTTTATTGTTACTAATTTTTTTTGAGTTCTCTGTAGGTTCTGGAAATTAGGCCTCTTTCTGAGTTTTAGCGGTGAAAATCATCTCCCAGTTTGAAGGGGGTATATTGACTTTGAGAACAGTGTTTTTGTCTCTACAGAAGCTTTTGAGTCTGATCAGGTCCCATTGTTTAAGTGACTGTTGCACTTCCTGGGCTTCTGGAGATTTGCTCAGGAAATTATTCCCTATATCATGTAGGGTTCCTCCAACTTTTTCTACCAGGGTGTTCAGGGTTAAAGGCTTGATATTGAGGTCTTTGGTCCATTTGGAGTTGATCTTTGTTCATGGTGAAAGGAGTGGGTCTTTTTCATTTTTTACATGTGTTTATCCAATTTGTCCAGCACCATTTGTTGAACATGCTATCATTAGCCCAGCTTACATTGCTGGCACCCTTGTCAAAGATTAAGAAGCTGAAGTTACTTGCATTAAAGGCTGGGTCTTCAATTCTATTCTACTGGTCAGACTGTCTGATTTTCCGCCAATACCATGCTGTTTTAGTTACTATGGCTTTGTAGTACGTTTTATAGTCAGGTATGGTGATACCTCCTGCATAATGTTTCCTGCTCAGAATAGTTTTAGCCATTCAAAGTCTCTTGCCCTTCCAAATAAATTTGGAGATTATTTTATCTATGTCTGTGTAAAAGGAGATTGGGATTTTTATTGGCTTTGTGTTGAATCTGTAGATTGCTTTTGGCAGGATTGCCATTTTTATTATATTGATTCTCCCTATCCATAAGCATGGAATGTCTTTCCATCTTGTCACATCCTCCTCTATTTCCCTCTTGGGTGTTTCAATGTTTTCCTTAAATAAGTCTTTCACTACCTTGGTTAATGATATTCCCAGGTATTTTATTTTGTTTGAGGATATAGAGAACGGGACAGTTTTTCTGATGTCTTTTTCCAATTGTTTATCTTCTGTATATAGAAAGGCTACTGATTTTTGTGTATTAATTTTATAACCTGCCACGCTGCTGAAGGCATTGATCACCTTCAGGAGTTTGCTGATACTGTTCTTTCGATCCGATATATATAAGATCATGTCATCTGCAAAGAGGGATACTTTGACTTCTTCCTTTCCAATTTCTACCCCTTTTATGCAGTTCTCCTGTCTTATCACTTGGGCTCGAACTTCAAGCACTATGTTAAAGAGAAGTGGTGAGAGTGGACACCCTTGTATTGTTCCTGAGTTAAGCGGGAACTCCTTGAGTCTTTCTCCATTGAGGATGATTTGTGCTTTAGGAGATCTGTATATTGCTTTTATCATGTTGAGGTATAGGCCGTCTATGCCTATTCTTTCCAGGGTTTTGAATATGAAGTAGTGTTGAATTTTGTCAAAAGCCTTCACAGCATCAATTGAGATGACCATGTGGATTTTGCTGGTGAGTTTGTTAATATGGTGAATTATATTTAATGACTTTCGTATGTTGAACCAACTCTGCACCGCTGGTATGAAGCCGCCTTGGTCAGGGCGAATTATAGACTTGATGTGGGTTTGTATTTGGTTTGCTAGGACTTTGTTTAGGATTTTTTCATCCAAGTTCATCATGGATATGGGTCTGTATTTTTCTATTTTCGTTGATCCTTGCCTGGTTTGGGAATTAGGGCAATGGTAGCTATATAAAAGGAGTTTGGAAGCCTACCCTCTTTTTCTATGTCCCTGACAAGCTTCAAAAAGAGAGGTTTCAGTTCTATGATGAAGGTTTGGTAGAATTCAGCTGAGAAACCATGTGGACTTTGACTTTTCTGTTTGAGGAGGTTCTTGATTACCGATTCAATCTCTGTGATTGTCATCAGATTGTTTAGGATCTTTATCTGCTCTGGTCTGAGCTTTGGGACTTGGTAGGTGTTCAGGAATTTATCCATTTCATCCAAGTTCTCTAATTTTTTGGAGTAGAGGTTTTGGAAGTATGAACTGATGATTCTTCCAATCTCATCAGGATCAGTTGTGATTTCACCCTTGTCATTTTTTTATTTTGTTAATTTGGGCCTTCTCAGTTTTTCGTTTGATTAAATTGGCCAGGGGTTTGTCGATCTTATTGACTTTTTCAAAGAACCAACTCTTCAATTTGTCTATTTTTTCAATTGTTTTCTTTGTTTCCAATTCATTAATCTCAGCTCTGATCTTCATTATTTCCTTGCGTCTCGAGCTCCTGAGCTTGGATTTTTCCATCTGTTCTAATGACCTTAGGTTTGAGGATAGTTGGTTTATTTGAACCTCTCTGTCTTTGTTATGAAGGCATTTAGAGCAATGAATTTCCCCCTTAGAACTGCCTTCATTCTGTTCCACAAGTTCTGAAAGGTTGTGTCCTCATTATCATTTGTTTCAATGAAGTTCTGGATTTCCTGTCTGATTTCTTGTTTGATCCATTCATTGTTTAGTATCGAGTTGTTCAGTCGCCAGTATCTGTTGAATTTTTTGGATCCTCTCCCATTCTTAATTTCTAGCTTTAATGCGTTGTGATATCATATGATGCCGGGGATTACATTGATCTTTCTGAATCTGCTGAGGGATGATTTATTGCCCAATATATTGTCAATTTTGGAGAAAGTTCCATGTGCTTCTGAGAAGAATGTTTACTCTGTGTCGTTGGGGTGGAATGTTCTGTAGATGTCTGTTATCCCTAGATTATCTATGGTGCCATTTAGCAGCTTGATTTCCCTGCTTGTCTGTTGTTTGTACGATCTGTCTAGGGATGACAGTGGAGTGTTAAAGTCTCCTACTATGATGGTGTTGTCATTTATATCCTCTTTATTTTTCAGTAATTTATGCCTAATAAACTGTGGTGCCTTTGTATTAGGTGCATACGTATTTAGTTTAGTGATGTCTTTTTGTTATATTGTGCCCTTGACGAGTAGGAAGTGGCCATCCTTGCCTTTTTTTATTGCCGTTGGTTTAAAGTCTATTTTGTCAGATATTACAATACCCACACCTGTTTTTTTTTTATTTTTCCCACATGCCTGGTAAATTGTTTTACACCCTTTTACTCACAGTAGGTTACTATCTTTAGCAATAAGGTGTGTTTCTTGAAGGCAACAGATGGAAGGGTCCATTTTCCTTATCCAACCTGCTATCCTGTGTCTTTTTATAGGAGAGTTGAGTCCATTTACTTTCAAAGTTATTACTGTGAGGTTTGCCATGTTGTAGAGAATACGGAGGTTGGTATCTGAGCTGTTGCGATCTCTGTTGTGTTACCTTGCTTGTTCTCTGTTCCTTTCCTGGGGTCGGTTGTTTGTTTCATCTGCATGGGATATCTCATGTAGTATCTTTTGAAGGTTTTTCTTTGTGCTCAAGTAATTGTAAAGCTGATTAGTCTCGTGTAATACTTTCATTCCTCCATCAATTATGATGGATAACCTTGCTGGGTAGAGTAGTCTAGTTTGGAATCCGTTCTCCTTCAGGGCTAGTATCGCTTTGTTCCAAGCTCTCCTGGCTTTTAAGGTTTCTATGGAGAAGTCTGACGTGATTCTGATGGGTTTTCCTTTATATGTGAGTTTCATTTCTTTCGTTGCTCTGAGAACTCTCTCTTTTTCCTCAATGTTTGGCATTGTAACTAAGATATGTCTTGGAGTGTTCCTCCTTTGGTCCAATTTGTTTGGGGTCCTCCATATCTATCTCAGCTGTACAGGATTATCTGTCGCCAAGTATGGGAAGTTTTCTTGAATGATTCTGTTGAAAATATTTTCAATGCCCCTAGTTTGGTTTTCTTCTCCTTCTGGGATACCCATGATCCTAAGATTAGGTCTTTTTATGATATTCCACATTTCCCTTGAGTCTAGTTCACTTGCTCTTTTGAATTTTGTCAATCTTCTGATTTCTCTCGAATTCTCCTCTGTTCTGTCTTCCATGTCGGATGTTCTGTTTTCCCAGTGATTAATCCTGTTGGTAAGTGATGTTTTTATTATTTCAATAGGATTTTTTTGTTTTCTGCAACTTCTTTTTGGGATGCTTCTATCATCCTGTTGAGATGTGATTTCATTTCCAGATTTGATTTCATTTTTTCTTCTTGACAGTCATCATTATATTTGCAGATGTCTTTGGTTAATTTGGAAAGCTGGTTTGTGATACCTTCAGTTTGCTGGCTTGCCTTTAGTTCTGATATGTCTCTTCTGACATCCATTTGGTTCTCCTCCAGTATATTTAGCCTGCTGGAAAAGCTAATAAGCTGACTTTGTACCCTTTCAATATGTTGGTCCATCTTTTCTTGCATGACTAACATTAGGATCTGTGCCAGTATGGTCAGGTTTTAGTGTTGTGTCTTCCTGGGCCTGCCTCTGCTCGCTCCCTTTAGTTGTGTTGTTGATGTCATTTGGCGTGGTTTCCTCAGCTGGTGTAATATTCTTGTGTCGAGGTCTGCCCAGTTTGATTCCATTTGTGGTGGTTGGTGAGATACCTGTGAGATATCTGAGTGCTTGAAAGGGCGGCTCAGACCCCGGCCGGGGGTTGAAAGCGGAGCCCAGGTGGTTTGGGCTCTGGGGTGGCGACTGGAAGCCTGGGCTACTCGGACCCCGGGGTGGCGACCGGATTCCCTGGCGGCTTTGGCCTCGGGGTGGAGGCTGGAATTCTGGGTGTTTTGGGACCCGGGTTGGAGGCTCTTGGCCCAGGGGGAGGGGGAATGGCTGCAAGCTGGGTTGCTCCATCCCTGGGGGGGTCAGCTGGAATCCCGGGTGCTTGGGCGGCAGCCTGGAATCCAGGCGGTTCAGCTTGTGTATGAGGTGTAGGCTAGGATCCCAGGCGGCTGGGGGTGGGCAGCTCAGGCAGCAGGGGAGTGGGACAGCTAGAAGCCCGCACGGCTTGGGGCCTGGAGGGAAGAGGGGGCGGCTGGAAGCAGGGTGGCTCAGGCCCAGCTAGGAGCCCATGTCCCTTGGCACCTGGAGTGGTGGGGAGCGCAAGAGGCTCAGATTGCGGGAACGGGAGTGACTCGGACCCGGGAGCTGCAGGAACTGGAGTGGTTCGGAACTGGGAGCCGCCCGGGATAGGCCTGGACCCGGGAGCAGGAGCGGCCCATACCCAGGATAGGCGGGTACGGGAGTGGCCCGTACCTGAGAGCAGGAGCCACCCGGACCCGGGATCAGAGGGAACGGGAGTGGCCCGGACCTGGGTGCAGGAGCGGCCCGGACCCGGGATCGGTGGGAATGGGAGTGGCCCGGACCTGGAGCATTAGAGGCGTGGACCCGGGAGCAAGAGCGGCTCGGACCCGGGATCAGCGGGAACGGGAGGAGCCCGGACCCAGGAGCCGCGGAAATTTGAGCGACTCAGCCCGCAGGAGCAGGTCCTGCCAGCTGGGCTTTTGCACTCACTGCCTCCGGTGCACCTTTGAGATAGATTCAGGTTTCGATCAGAAGACTCTTTTGCTGGAAAGTGACTGGGGTTGAGGACCTGGCTACTGCTTGCTTCCATGGCCTCTATCACAGCTAGAAATCCTAACCTCTCTTCCCCTGGGACACCACGTGGCTTCTAGTTCACCATCATTAACCGGAAGCCCAAGATTTTCATTTTCTACTCACAGATATAAAGCATTTTCAATAAAATACAAGCCTCTGTCCAACAAAGTCAGCATTTTTTGAGAGGCATACAGCTCTGCTTGAACCTGTTAATTGTATGTTTTCATATGAGTTGAACTGACAAGAAAAGATCAATCCACTCAGATAACTCTGTATTTACTTGTCAATAAAGTCTTTCAACTTCTTAGTATGTGAACTATAATTCAAGGAATTCTTTATGAAGTAATATTTAGAGGTTAGCTACATGTTAAAATTGCATTTGTAACATGCTTTAAATGTAATATAAACTTTAAAGATAGGTTTTTAATATGTTAATATTAACTTTGAGGAAGGAGGATATTTATCATCAAAACACAAGACCTTATTTTTTCAGTAACTTGAATATTTTCAAAGAATTTAGGGAAGTTTGCATAAGTAATATTAATTTTTATATTTTGTTTCCATAAGGAGTTCAAAAATGGTTTCCACAATAAGTGCTTACTGATCTGAGTTTTATCTTAAAAATCGATATGGATAATATTACTTAAATAAACATAGAACCAACTGCCCTATGGATATGAGTTTGGGAATATAAACCCAAACCAAACAAATGCTCAGAATGGTGATCATTGTGGGAATTTTAGCATCTGAGCTCTGTAAACCTGCTTCAGGGTCCAAAGATATCTTGGAATGGGAATGGCAAAATTCTCATATTCTCTCTCTCTCTCTCTCTCTCTCTCTCTCTCTCTCTCTCTCTCTCTCTCTCTCTCTCTCTGTCAATGATCACAAGTTTTAGACCAGCCTAGGCAATATTGAAAGAACAACATTACAAGAGAGTGGGAGAGGGAGAACTCGAGAGAGAACAATGTTTCTTTGGAGAAAGTCCTAAATTTCCCAAATTATTATATAAACTTCAGACCACAATGGTAGCAGACTATGAACTTCCCTAGATCTAGTTCCTAGAGCTGGACTAAGCTTTCCAAGCCAGATTTTCAGCCCATTCAAATACACATCTCCTTTTGATTAAAAAAAAAAAAAACTCCATTGATAGTCTTATTTCTGGCAATTTCATTATTTTCCACATTACAAATATAAAATTATATTATGATAGTAAGCATGCATTTTTCAAGCCACACACCATGTAAAACTAACTATAGGAATTTTAAAATCTTTCCCTAATGATCATTGTCCCCAATTGAGAATCAATGGTCTAAGAAATCTGAAAGGAAATCAGTGTAAAATATTCCATTTTCATACCTATTAATTAAAAATAATAGTTTTGCTAAGAAGTATGTCTCAAAGAATGATGTCAACTTGGGTTAAATAATAATTATATGATTATTTGAATGTTTATTAAAAATACTGGCTTGCTATTCTATTGTATTGATAAAATGATTGTTCGCCAAAATTTGTTCCATTTTTATTATAAAAAATTCCTTAAACAATAGAAGCAATCTTATTATCTTACAAGCCTCTGCCCCCAAAAAGTGAGATATTTTGCTATTTTATAGTAAACAGACTATTTCTCTTATGGATCAAATACAAAACTGAAAAGCTTTTTACCATAGTATACAATTATAACTATATAAACAGTTGTGTTTGTTCTTCTCTATACTTTCAAACTAGAAGTAAAATTGTACCATTCCCATGTCCAAATGGAAGTCATAAAACTCAGAAACAAGGGATATCTGCTTTTGCCCTTGAAAAAAAAGATTATAATCTGTGTTATAAACCACAGCTTGCCTTAATTTTTATTGAATTCTTAAAAACTGCATGGCTGGCAAAATGGTGGACAAGTAACAGTGTCGCCAGGACTCTCTCTGTAAAGGTTAGATTTTCCAGCTGGGATCCAAACTTTGGACACCGGCCGGACCTGAGCCCGGGCCCTCCCTCACCCCCAACACCTGTGCCAGTGCAGATGGGGTTCCCCAACAGCTCTCTGCTCTCCAAAGGAGCGGAGAGCCGAACCCTCCCCCACCCCAAGCTCCTGCCATTGTCCCCTCATGGCAGGTTCCTAGCCTGTGCGCCGATTGAGCTGCTTCCCTTCACAGGGCTCCCCTCCCTCGAGCACCCGATCCTTGGACGTGCTTCTCTCCACAACCCCCCCATTTACACAGGCAGACGCGATCCTTGGGAAACCTGACATTGCTTGGTTCTGGGGCCGGAAATAGGGCGGGTGCCTGACAGGAGGGTACGGGTTGTCTCTCCGTGGAGGTTTGATTTTTCCGGCTGGGATCCAAGCCCCGAGTTGCAGCCGGACCTGAAGCCAGGCCGAGCCTCTCCCCAGCTTCGGGACCACCACAGGGTTTCCTAGTAGCTCTCTGCTCTGCAGGGAATCACAGAGCTGAACCCTCCCCACCACAAGCCCCTGCCATTGTCAACTCACGGCAGGTTCCTAGCCCGCGCCACCGACTGAGCTGTTTCCCCTCACAGGGCTCCCCTCCCTCCAGCACCTGATCCTCAGACAAGCTTCTCTCCACGACCCCCACCCCCCACGTACACAGGCAGACCCGATCCTTGGGCAACCTGACCTAGCTTGGGTCCGGGGCTGGACCTTGTGCCAGGAGGAAATGGGCTGTCTCTCCGTGGAGGTTTGATATTCTGGCTGGGATCCGGCCCCGAGTAGCAGCTGGACCTGAACCCAGTCCCAGCCTCTCCCCAGCTTTGGGACCACCATAGGGTTCCCCAGCAGCTCTCTGCTACTCAGGGGAACACAGAGCTGAACCCTCCCCCACCCCAAGCCCCCGCCATTGTCCCCTCACGGCAGGTTCCTAGCCCGTGCCGCTGATTGAGCTGCTTCCTCTCACAGGGCTCCTCTCCCTCCAGCACCCGATCCTTAGTCAAGCTTCTATCCATGACCCCCCCACGTACACAGGCAGACACAATCCTTTGGCAACCTGACCTAGCTTGGATCTGGGGCCAGACCTCAGGCAGTTGCCTGGGAAACTTGGAAGGGACCGGTTCAGACGGGTACCTGCAAGAAGGGCACAGGCAGTCTCGGTGTTGCGGTCAGCTTTCTAGTTGCTGCGCAAAAAGAACCCAAGCAAGAGTGGCTTGTAGAGGAATGGGTTTATTTTGGCTTACGGACTCGAGGGGAGACTCCATTCTGGCAGGGAAAACGATGGCATGAGCAAAGGGCTGGACATCACCTCTGCCACATCACTGCAAACAGCGGCAGGAAGGTGTGCCAAACACTGGCAAGGGGAAGCTGGCTTATAACCCCATAAGCCTGCCCCCAACAACACAGCTTCATCGAGGTTGTAAAACCAAAACTGCCATCAGCTGAGGATCAATCTATCAGAACACATTCAATTGTATGTGGGGGACACCTGTATCAAACCATGACAGTCCGCCCCTGGCCCCCACAAACTAATAATCATTCAAGATATAAACACAATATGTTCAACTCAACTCTTAAGTCACCGCAGCTTTCAACTGAGCCATAATACCAAAAATAAACCCATAATGGCACAGAACATTCACAATGCAAAACATGAGGTACAGCAAAAACAGATTGACCAATACAATACAAGATTTAAAACAAACAGGGCACCATCAATCTCTAACTCCAAGCTCAATGATTCTTAACCAATAACACAAGTCTCTTGGAGATTCAATTCC
>PVHP010048527.1:0-12494 GCA_004024765.1 Zapus hudsonius
TATATATATATAATTTTTTCCCAAACAAAGAAAGAACAGGTAAACAGGCTCCAACTTTTATGAGTAACCCAGGCTCTTTTAGTAAATGCACTGGACGTATTTTAGAGACACTACTCATACACTGCATTAAAGTTCCCTCTGGAGTTTCATGACTGAGCAGGGCCACCATAACAAAGAACCACTGATGAGGCAGCTGAGTCAACATAAGCAACTGGCACCTAGACGTCAGAGATCACGGCATGGCAGCATTGGCCTCTGCCAAGACTGCTTGTTTTGGTTTCCAGGTGCCATTTTCTGCTGATGGCTCCAGGCAGTGTGCACATACACATCTGTGTCCCAATCCCTTCTGATAATGGACACCACCCACACTGGATTCAACTGTTATGAAAGTATAATTTTTTTTTCAAAATAAAAGAATTTTCTTTTTAAGTGTATCTCAAAGTCTATTCAGTACGTTAGATTTTTATAGCCATACTCATGTGTGAATACATCATTCAGAATGGCTAGGGAAGTGCTTGCAATCCTAAGAACACTATGCACAGAACAGGACCAAAGTGACTGAAACAAAGTTCTTCTAATCATTGTAATGCCTCACTGCACTGTAATCATTCCTTGGCACATACAATAATAATAATAATAATAATAATAATAATAATAATAATAATAATAATAATAAAAGGAGCACAGTTTCTCTTCCCCTATGGGTTCTAATTTTTTCTTTTGTCCAATGTGATCTATTCAACTTTAAAGGATTCATTAAATTCCACAAAAACAAAACAAACAAACAAACAAACAAAAAAAGAAGGGCAAGGCCTAAACCTCAGTCCTGGTTTCTCACAGAGGGCATCACTCTCTTGACAATGCAGCCTCACTAGCAGTTTTTTAGACATGGATTACTGATGTGCAGCTAATAACATTCAAAAACTCCAAATAGTTTATTTTGTGACCGTTTTGGCTGATGTTATAAGACATTTGTTACTTCTTTGACAAAGCAACCAATATAATCCTAAACACATCTGAAGAAAAAGAGCTCATGAAATAAAACAAATTAAGCTATATTTTACTATGTTGCAAGACAAAAAAATTCTGAGTAATCACTAGTGCAGAGGTGCAGGGAAGGGCATTTCCCTAGATCCGATGACTAGCCTAACTCTGGTCATGTCACACACATAGATACACACACCAAAAAAGATGTTTATTAAATGTAGTAACAGTCTGCACTTTTATTTTAGGGTATGTATTAATTATATAAAAGAGTGGGTCTCATGTGACATGTTCATACATGTACATAGGCTCTTTGACCTTATTTTTACTCCTTCATTCCTCACGCTCCTGCTGCTTCTCTTCTGTCTTATTCTTCCTACTTCCAGGCCAGCGCCATTGTTGTTTATGTTTCCACATATGAGTGAAAACATGTAACCAATGTCTTTCTGAGCCAGCTTATTTTGCTTAACATGGTAAACCCCATCTACTTCCACCTACTTTCCAGCAAGCGGCATGAGATCCTTCTTCCCTGTGGAGGAACCGTGTGCTCCATTGCTTGTGTGCACTACTTTTTCTCGATCCATGGATGAGAACCGGCTTGTTGTGAACAGTGCCACAGCACACTTGCAGATGCAGATGTTTCTACCGTATAATGACTTTGATTCTTCTAGGAATATACTCAACCATGTACCTAAATCACAGGGTAATTCCACTTTCAGGTCTTTTAACAATTATTTTTATTTATTTATTTTTTATTTGCAAGCAGAGAGAGAAGAAAAACTGTTGCACACTTTTCCTGCATTTGTTGGTCATTTGCATTTCTTCAGTTGAATGAAAAGTTTTATTTACCCATTTATTGGTTGTGATTGTGCCATTTATTTTTTGAGTATTTTATGTATCTTGGTTATTAATCTCCTGTCAGTTGAGTGGCTAGCAAACGTTTTCTCTCATTCTGTCTCTTCATTCTAGTAATTGTTTTCTTTGCTTTTGCAGAGAAATCACATTTGTTAGTTCTCAATCTTGTTTCCTGACATGCTGGAGTCCTTTTGAGAAAACACTGCCTATACCTTTCAAAGATTCAGGATTTACATTAAGATCTTCAAACCACTTTAGTCCCTTTTTGTATAGGGTGAAAGACAGGAACCAAGTTTCAGTCTTCTCTACAAGAATATCCTTTTTTTTTTCTAGCACAGCTTGACAAAGACACTGTCTTTTCTCCAGGGCATGATTTTAGAGCCTTTGTCAAAAAAAAAATCATATGGCTGTAGCTGCTACGTGGGTGTTTTTTATTGTTTGTTTTGTTATGTTTTTTTTTTGAGTCCTCTATTCTATACCATTGGTCCATATGTCTGCTACTGGGTCAGTACCATGCTGTTTTTGTAAATATGGCTCTGTAGTATAATTTGAGGTTGGGTATTGAGATATTTTTACCATTGTTTTTTCTGCTAAGGATTGCTTTCACTATTTGGTAATTTTGTACTTCTGTAAGGAAGTAAGGACTGTTTTTAAAAAGAAATTTCTATAAAGAATGTTAGTGGATTTTGAAGGTGATTGCATTGAATTTGTAGGAACCTTTTGGTAATGTAGCATTTTCACAATATTAATTCTGCTTATCCATGGATTGGAGGTTTTTCCACATTCTAATTAATTTCTTTTGTCAGTTTCAGAGTTTTCATAATAGAGGCCTTTCACATTTTTGACTATGCTTACTCCTAGGTACTGTGTTTTGCCAATGGGCCTACTGTGAATGAGATTGTCTATGTGATTTCTTTCTCCTTTACTTTGCTGCAGGGTCCTGTAACTAGTTAATATGCCATAATTTCATTCATA
The DNA here is from genome assembly GCA_004024765.1 of Zapus hudsonius. NCBI lineage: Eukaryota > Metazoa > Chordata > Mammalia > Rodentia > Dipodidae > Zapus > Zapus hudsonius. The sequence continues at coordinate 2,815 of PVHP010048527.1, forward strand.
ATCGGAATTAACCAAAGGAATCACTCCATTAACTCAGAATGGCTAAGCATCACTATCCTTTAGTCTGCATTTTATACTGGATTATAATAGTATGTATGCCAGTAATACTGCTGTATTTCATGACCAATTACAAATCAGAAAATAACTTAGTAAAGAACTTTATGTATTTTAGACAGAAGCAGCCAAGCTAATAGAATATCTTTTTCAAATGACCTTATATATTTTATAATTTTAACTACCGCATCACGGCCTACAAACCTGGGTTCAAAGCCTGATTCTAAATATTGTTCTGTGCCACTTGGCACTTTAATTTCTAGATTTCTAGATCCATGAAATGAAAATACCTCTACTCTCACTGGGCAAGTTAGAGACTTAAATAACAATGCAATGTGTAAGACAGCGAACAGAATCCATCATTAAGTTTTCCCAAACTTTGGGACAAAACCTGTTTGTCCAAAATCCTCTAACTCTTTGCTCATTATACATACAGAATTGTTTAAAGCTTATAAAGCTATGCAAAGGTCCTATGCTTATTAATGTGAATTATACATAGGCACACAAAACACAACTTTGTTATACCATAAATTTGACCTGTAAGGTCAATACTTTACAATAGAGTCAATATGATGTAATACTAACTTTCTATTTCACAAAGTGGCTATAGTCCTAGCTATACAGGAGAAAGCAGAACTGCTTGAGCCAGGAGTTCAAGGCCAGCCTAGGCAACATACTGAGACTGCCTTAAGCAAACAACAATCAAACATGGTAGTGTGACCTGTAGTCGTTTTAAAACAAAATAAAACCTTGCAGAAACTTCCTGAGGGTGAACAGATAAGTTTGGAGAGACACCAGTCTAAAATCACCTTCTTATTCTTCCTAATCCCATCCACCAGCATCATTCTGGGAGCTAAAGGATGTGGGGGTAGAAGGGAGGTGACATGTGCTTTGCTTAAGTGGAAAGGCAGCTGTCAGGAAAATGCTGGTAGATCAGAATCAATGCTGGCATAGGGAGGGAGCACTGAGTGTTCCTGGGAAGCATTAAAACTAAACACTGCTTGGGGAGATTTTTCTCCATTTTTAAAATTTATTTATTTGCAAGCAGAGATAGAGAAGAGAGAAGAAAGAAGAGAGAGAGTGAATATGGCCGTTCCTGAGCCTCCAGCCACTGCAAACAAACTCCAGATGCATGTGCTTTATGTGAGTACACAGGAATAGAACCTGGGTCATTAGGTTTTGTAGGCAAGTGCCTTAAGCACTAAGCCATCTCTCCAGTCCTCTCTCTAAATTTTTAGTTTGCCATTTACATCACTTCAAAATTTTATTATTCTTGAACTGTAAATCAATGAAAATAAATTTTTACATGCAATTTTGAAAAAAAATGTTAATTCAGCAAATGACTTACTAAAACAAAAATCAGGAAGTAAAGCACACATACATAGAAAACAAAGCAGGAGAGCCCAAGCAATAGGCTCTCTCTCACATAGCAGGTCTTGACTGCCCACCAGAACTAGACGGTGAGACCCTATTACTGAAGACTCCACATGCTAGGGCTACAGGTCATTGAGAAATGAAGCTGCAGCTGAGTTGGAAGCCTCCACCCTGGTGACTAGCTCACAGGCTGCTAGAAAAAGTTATACAGCACACAGACTTTTGAGCTAGAGAAGTCATCAATGGTCTGAGCCAGCAGTGGACCCTGCAAACTTTATGGATGGCCAGCTGGGCTGAATATATCAACTGGTGCAATGGTGGCATATCCATTATGGGAGAAACCAAATGTTCTCTGATTGGAGTGGAGGCCCACTCCATGGGAAGAAATACATGCCTGGTACTGAAAACCTATTCAGTACCCTATGGCTGGGGAGAAAATAGGCCCTCGGTTAGTAGACTACAAGTGTTGACTAGCTAACTGCAGATATTATGCCACTAAGCTACCTTCTAAACACTGATGTCTATGGCCATGTATTTATGACACTTTCACATTTGGTTAGAGGCTTCTCTTTTCAGATGGTGGTTACCACTGGGCTAATTCACAACTCATCATAGTGCGGAGAAGAAGGAAGAGCGGAGTGTTCAGCACTGAGACTACTATCATACCCACCAAGGTTCAGGAAGCACTAGGGAAGAAGTGGTGGAAAGAATGTAAAAGCCAAGGATGGTGAGGAATGCTTACAACACTGCCCAACAGATACAAAGTCGCCTTGATAGTCATGATCTCAGAGTGGCTGACACTACCAACAGAATCCCTGCATAGTATGAGAAAAAAATTGATGACATCAAAATAGAAGACTAGCTGGAAAGAAAGAAGGGATTCTGTGGAGGGAAGACTTGGGAGGATAAAAGAGAGAATTAAGATCATGGTATACAGTTTATATTTAGGGAAGTTGTCAATAAAAAAGTTTAAAGATAAATTTATAAAAACTGTGTTAAAGATTATGCAACTACAAAATGAGAAAATCCAAAGATATCACTGAGTAGCTACTAGAATAATCAGAAGCAGAACAGATACAAGAGAAATTATATGTTTATAAAACCAACTTTTCCTTTATATGAATAATAACCTGCTAAAATTAAATGAACCATAAAGTATAAACAGAACACAGTTAACCAAAAAGATCTATTTTTGTTGTTTTTTATATATATTTATTGTCCTTAATGAGTTACATTATTTAGTGGGCAAACAATGAGTTGTTATCCCCAATTTCCCAATGCCCCTCCTCCCCATCCATAATCAGCTGGATATCCTCTTCCATGGGTCGTCTGGTTCAGTCCTTGTGGCAGGGGACCACGGATAGACTATTACTCAGCCTGGTTCTCCTGGCCCAAGTGTGTTGTTACTGAGGGGAGCCATGCCTCTGGATAGTCTCCCCCACCATGGCTCTCACAGTCTTTCCGACCCCTCTTCCGCACAGTTCCCTGAGTCGTGGTGGGTGAGTATTAGGCTGTTTTAATGTTGTGAGTTTCGGGGTCTTTGTGTCGAAAATTGTTGGTTTCTGTCACCCTGGCTTATCCTGTGTAGAATGAATGGCTGTGGCTGTGGGTCACTTGTTCATACCATCATTCTCTGTGGGATTTCATATGAATCCTCCAAGATATGACTGTGGTGGCTCATCTCTTGATGAGTTATCTGCCTAGGGTCTGATGGTAGGATTAGATGGGTCATAGCTCTCTCGCTGCATCCTGAAAAATACAAACTCAATCTCCATCTGAGAGTGAGATCAGTCTAGGTTAACAAATATACACAATTCTGGATTGCCAAGATTCTGTTTTTAGTAGCCTCTCCGTCAATCGCTCCCATATTTTATCTTGTCTTGGGAGCCTATTGCCCTGAATCCCCAGTTCCAGTCAAGGGCTACCCCTCCCTAAGTGGAATATTTGGCCGAATTTAAAAGCTGTTGTCTCCCCCAGACCCAGGTTTCTCCATTGCACGAATGCTCCTTTCTTGGTTCGCTGTTCTCTCCCAGAAGGAGGTATGGTCAGCCTATTCATGGCCAGAGACTGTGTTTCATGCCAGTGGTCTCTGTTTATCCCAGCTGTAGTTGATCAACTTCTCCTGGCAGCTTGTGCAGTGCCTTGCAGCAATACAGTAATTACCACCTGGGGGCTGGTTAGCATTCTGGACCTTAAAGGGTCTCTCAATGCTGATCTGGCATTCTGTGGTTTCTTCAGCATCATGGTTTTGCCTCAGGCCTGGGGAGGGCATTCAAGGGCTTTCACAGAATTCTGTCTTCTTTTTAGAACCTCATGGGCCACTTTGGTCAACATCTCAGTGAGGGAAGGAACCAGTGACTGGGAACAGGGGTTGTTAGACTGATCAATTATTCACAAGCTTAGACTCTCTCCCCTACTACTCATGGCCCCTCTTGCCAGTCAACGCCCACTACTTACTTGCTCAATAGGTTACAGTATACTTGTGAGGATTTTATGTTTTTGAACCTAATTTGGTTTAGCCTCATGCTTAAGCCGGTGTCCCCCACCATCCCTTACCCTTCATTCATAACCTCTCACTTCTTTCTACTAGTCTGCATAGAGTTTACAGTTAGCCTCCTTAAGGACCGCATATGAGGGAGAATATGCAGCATTCAATTCTCTGATATTTTGAGTGTCACTTAGTAAGATCTGCTCAAAGTCAGACCATTTTTTCCTAAATTTTGATATGTCATTTTTCCTTTCAACTGAGTAAAATTCCATAGTGTAAATATACCAGATTAACTGTCCATTCCTCCATGGATGGGATTGGGTTGATTCCAATTCTTGGCTATTATGAATTGAGCTGCTATAAATATAGTTGTACAAAAGTTTCTGCATTGAGGTGTGACATCTTGCTGGTAGATGCCTAGTAGATAGCTAGGTCCATTGGTCGTTCTATGTCCATTCTCTCTAGGAGTCTCCATGCTGCTTTCCATAGCAGTTGAACGAGTTTGCAATCCCACCAGCAGTGAATGAGGGTTCCTTTTTCCCCCGCATCCTCGCCAGCAACGATTGTTGTTGGTTTTCTTTATAATAGCCATTCTGAAAGGGATAAGGGGGTATCTCATTGTGGTTCTGATTTGCATTTTCCTGATGCTTTTGGATGCTGAGCACTTTCTTAGATGAGACAAGGCCATTTGTGTTTCCTCCTCTGTGAATTCTCTGTTGAGATCGGTGCCCCATTTTGTGAGGGGGCTGTTTGGATTTTATTATGTATTCTTTTGAGTTCTCTGTAAGATCTGGAGATTAGGCCTTTATCTGAGTTATAGCTGGAAAAATCGTCTCCCAGTCTGATGGGGGGTCTATTGGCTCTGGGTATGATTTGTTTGTCTGTACAGAAGCCTTTGAGTCTAATCAGATCTGATTGGTTAAGTGAGTGATGCATTTCCTGGGCTGCTGTAGTTTTGCTCAGGAAATTTTTCCCTACTCCTATTTCATGAAGTGTTCCTCCTATTTTTTCTTCCAGGGTGTTCAGGGTTACATGATTTATATTAAGGTCTCTGATACACTTGGAATTGATTTTTGTGCATGGTGAAAGGAGTGGGTCTATTTTCATTTTTTTACATGTCTTTATCCAATGCGTCCAGCACCATTTGTTGAAGATGCTGTCTTTGGCCCAGCGTACATTGTTGGCCCCCTTGTCAAAGAAGAAATAACTGAAGTTACTTCCAATTAAATCTGGGTCTTCAATCCTGTTCCATTGATCCATCTTTCTGTTTTTATGCAAGTAACATGCTGTTTTCCTTACTATGGCTTTGTAGTATGTTTTGAAGTCAGGTATGGTGATACCTCCTTAGTAGGCATTTCTACTTAGAATAGTTTTGGCTATCCGAGGTCTTTTGTCCTTCCAAATATATTTAGAGATTATTTTTTTTATGTCTGTGAAGAAAGCGGCTGGGATTTTTATAGGCATGGCATTGAATTTGTAAATCGCTTTTGGCAGGATTGCCATTTTTACTATATTGATTCTCCCTAACCATGAGCATGCAATATCTTTCCATCTTCTCACATCCTCCTCTATTTCCTTCTTGAGTGTTTCAATATTTTCTTTATATAAGTCCTTTACAACCTTGGTTAGTGATATTCCAAGGTATTTGATTTTTTTTGAGGCTATAGAAAATGGGACAGTCTCTCTGATGCCTTTTTCTGTCTGCTTGTCTTTTGCATATAGAAAAGCTACAGATTTCTGTGTGTTAATTTTGTATCCTGCCACATTGCTGAAGGCATTAATCACCTTCAAGAGTTCTTTGGAGTTCAAGAGTATTCTTTGGGTCTGATATATAAAGGATCATGTCATCTGCAAAGAGGGATAGTTTAATTTCTTCCTTTCCGATTTGTATCCCTTTTATGCCCTTCTCCTGTCTTATCGCTTGGGCTAGAACTTCAAGCACTATGTTAAAGAGCAGTGGTGAGAGTGGACACCCCTGTTTTGTTCCTGAATTGAGTGGGAACTCCTTGAGTCATTCCCCACTGAGAACAATTTGTGCTTTAGGAGTTTTGTAAATTGCCTTTATTAAGTTGAGGTATAGGCCTTCTATGTCTATTCTTTCCAGAGTTTTGAACATGAAGTGGTGTTGAATTTTGGCAAAGGCCTTCTCCGCATCTATTGAGATAACCATGTGGTTTTTGTGTTTGAGCCGATTAATGTGGTGGATTACATTTATTGATTTGCGTATGTTTAACCATCCCTGCATCTCTGGGATGAAGCCAACTTAGACAGGGTGGATAATACTTTTGATGTATCGTTGTATCCGATTTGCTAGGATTTTGTTCAGGATTTTTGCATCTAAGTTCATCAGAGAAATGGGTCTGTAGTTCTCTCTCTCTCTCTCTTTCTCTCTCTCTCTCTCTCTCTCTTTTTGGTTGAATCCTTGCCTCGTTTGGGGATTAGGGCAATGGTAGCTTCACAGAAGGTGTTTGGAAGACTTCCCTCTTTTCCTATGCTTCTAAGTAACTTCAGAAAGAGTGGTTTTAGCTGTATAATGAAGGCTTGGTAGAATTCAGCTGAGAAACCATCTGGTCCTGGGCTTTTCCTTTAGGGAAGGTTTTTAATTACATCTTCAATCTTTGTGGAAGTGATAGGTTTAGTGATTTTATCTGCTGTGGGTTAACCTTTGGTAGTTGGTAAGTGTCCAAAAACTTATCCATTTCTTCCAGGTTGTCTAATTTTCTGGAGTAGAGGTTTTGGAAGTATGACCTGATGAAACTTCCAATGTCTTCAGGATCTGTTGTGATTTCACCCTTTTCCTTTCTAATTTTGTAGAGTTGGGCTTTCTCAGTTCTTTGTGTGATTAGATTAGCCACGGGTTTGTCAATCTTATTAACTTTTTAAAAGAACCAACTCTTCGATTTATCTATTTTTAAGATAATTTTCTTTATTTTCAAATCATTAACCTCAGCTCTGATTTTAATTATTTTCTTTCGTCTTGAGCTCCTCGGTTTAGCTTTTTCCATCTGTTCCAAGGATCATTCGTGGGTAGTTAGGTCATTGATTTGAGACCTGTCTTTGATATGAAGGAATTTGGCGCAATGAACTCCCCCCCCCCTTTAGGACTGCCTTCATTGTGTCCCACAAGTTCTGATAAGATGTCTTATCGTCATCATTTATTACTAGGAAATTCTGAATTTCCTGTTTTATTTCTTGGATGACCCAATCATTTTTTAGGAGAAAATTGTTCAGGCGCCAGTACTTTGTGTATTTTCTGGGTCCTGTTCCATTGTTAATTTCTACCTTTAATGCATTATGGTCTGATCTGATGCAAGAAACTACATCAATCTTCCTGAATTTGTTTAGGGATGATTTATGCCCTAGGATGCGATCAATTTTAGAAAAAGTCCCATGTGCTGCTGAGAATGTATATTCTGTGTCTTTGGGGTGGAACGTTCTGTAAATATCTGTTATCCCCAGCTGGTCAATGGTTTTATTGAGCTGGTAAATGGTGTTATGTCCCTGCTGATCTTCTGTTTGGTTGACCTGTCTAGAGCTGATAGAGGTGAGTCTCCTACTATGATGGAATTAGGGTCTATTTGTTTTATTTTTGAGTAGGGTTTCCTTTATGAACTGTATTGCAGCCACATTTGGTGCATATATGTTGATGATGGTGATATCTTCCTGTTGGATCATTTGTTTCATGAGTAAGAAGTGACCATCATTTTCCTTTTTAATTAATTTTGTTGTAAAGTCTATTTTGTCAGAGATTAATGTAGCCACGCCTGCTTGCTTTTTACTTCCACATGCCTGATAAACTGTTTTCCAACCTTTTACTCTAAGAAGATTGCTGTCTTTAGAGGTAAAGTGTGTTTCCTGAAGGCAGCAGATGGAAGGGTGCATTTTTCTAATCCACACTGAAAGTCTGTGTTTTTTTTTTTATACAGGAGTTAAGTCCATTTATATTCAGAGATATAACTGTGAGGTTCGCTTTAAGCCCTGCCATGCTGATGGGTTAATGGAGTTTGGTGTCTGTGCTGCTGTTATTAGCACACTGACTGTGATTGTCGTTCCTGATCTCTGGTACTTTTCTGAGGTAGATTTCTTGTTTCTTCTGTGTGGGATATCTCCTGTAGGATCTTCTGTAATTTTGGCTTTGTGTTCAACTAGTCGTAGAGCTGGTTTACTTCATGGAACACTTTCAATTCTCCATCTATTATGAGGGATAGCTTTGCTGAGTACAGTAGTCTAGGTTAAAAGCCATACATCTTTAAGCCCTGAAAAGCATTATTACAAACCTTTCTGGCTTTCATGGTTTCTAATGAGAAGTCTGAGGTAAGTCTGATGGATTTTCCTTTGTAAGTTTTGGTTTGCTTTTCTCGTGCAGCTTTGAGTATTTTCTCTTTGCTTTCTATATTACGCATCTTGATTAAAATGTGTCTTGGACAATTCCTGTTCATGTCCTATCTCTTTTGGAGTCCTCTGGGCCCCTTGAAAGTTGAGCGGGCTTTCTCTTATTAGATAAGGGAAGTTTTCTTGAATAATTCTGTTGAAAATATTTCCTATGCCCTTTGCCTGGGCTTCTTCTCCCTCTGGGATCCCCATGATTCTAATATTGGGCCTCTATATGGTATCCCATAGATCCCTCAAATTTTGCTCACTTAATTTCTTGAATTTATTGAAACCTATGACATCCTTATTAATTCCTTATGTCTTGTCCTCAAGATCTGAGAGTCTGTCCTCCAGATTGTCGACTCTGGGACTAATTGATTTAAGGGAGGTTTTTAACAACTCCATTACATTTTTGGTTTCTGCTATAATTTTGTTTATGGTCTCAAATTCTTTGGTGAGATCCAATTTCCAGTTTATTTTTGTTTTTGCTAGGGATTCCTGAAAATCATTTTTAAGTTTTCTTAAGTCCTCATCAAATTTAATCAACTGATTGTCTAGCTCCTCCTGTAGTTGGTTCACCTTCAATTCACTTAAAGTGTTTCTGAATTCATTCATATTTCTCTCCATTAAATTCAGTCTGGAGTCTATGCTTGTGTTGTAAGTTTCATCTCATTCATGTCTTTTTTCATAGTTTCTATATCAGACATTAACTGCTTCATGTTTTGCTTTGCAGTTGTGGTCAGTAGTCATATTACTCTCTCTTTGGGATTGTATTTTTGTTGTCTCCACTTCCTTGTCACTTTCCTATTCCATAATGGGACTAGAGGCCCTGAGTTGGGGAGTTCCGTCTTTAATTTCTGTGGGTTTTTTTTTCATTGGTGTCTGCCCATGTCCAGGTAGGGGCGCGGGACTCAGGTACCCTGGGGAGTGCTATTAAGCTCACTTTGCTTCCAGTGGAATGATCACTGGGTTTGATCTTAGAATGAGGTATTTCTTGTTAGGGTGTTTTGTCCCTAGAGAGGCTTAGATCTTTACCTTTCTGGATCCCTCTGTATGTGACTGTTTAGTCTTAGAGCCACCACATAGGCCCCTGTCCCTGATTGATATGCTGCAGTAGAAACAGCCCCAGCACCCCAAACTATAGAGACCAGTGTTTTCCCACCTGACTTCAGCAAAGAAAAGAGAAAAAAAATTTTTTTAATTGAGAGTTTGGTGAATGTTCACCAGCCTGCAACAAGCAGGTCTGCCACTAGGTGCAGCGCCTCTCACCTCCCTTGGCTTCTTTTGTGATAGGTCAAACTGCTTCCAAGCAGTTCCCTTCCCTCCGAATGCCTCTGATCTTCCCCTCCCCCACTTATTTTCAGAGCCCCTCCTCAGGGCCCCTTCACAGACT
>PVHP010048528.1:0-12370 GCA_004024765.1 Zapus hudsonius
TAAGTAGTTTCTTATCTATAAATACCCTGCTCCTTTGTTCTTCGGGGCTCCATCTTGCCTGGACACACGGCAGCTTGCTTGCTGGTGGAGCCCGATTGCGCAACCGAATTAAAAACACCTCTTGCTTTTGCATCTGCTGGTGTGGTTATTGGAGTTTTGGGGTACGCTCTCCTGAGAGAGGCCTTGGGGGTCTTTCAGTACGAGCAGCTCTCCTTGGCAGCCATCATAGTCAGCCACACAGCACTGGGATGAACCTCCAAGCCAGGCACAGTTATGAGAGGGAGGAATTTATTGAAGCTACAGATCCAGGGGAAGTTCAATAATGGGGAAAGAAGATGGCCCCCTTTCACAGGTCCAAGCAGAGAGAGAGAGAAGCCATCACCAACACCACACACAAACCAGCAAAAATAGGTGGGGAGATAGAAGAGAGAAATTTCCTTTCCCCTTTAAATAGCCTTAGGGTGGGGTCTTGCAACCCTTTCCCAGACTTGTTGGCTTCCTCATTCTCTGGAATTCCCCTCCTGCACTGCCCTCCCAGGAAGGGATGTTAATTTCCAGCTTCCCAGAGCCCCTTACATCCTGCCCCCTACTGAGAGGGCTGTCTTCCTATGAGCAACATCAGAGACCCACCCAAGATGACTCAACAGATCAAGCGGACAACAAAATTTAACCATCACAGCAGCTGTCCTATAGTCCTGGCATCTCCATTGGGTCTCCACTGCAACCAAAAGTGAAGTAAAGCATGGATGCCAACCATAAGTATGAGAAGGAATTAACACGATAATAACAGAAGCCCTGGGGAAGGTCACCAAGGAGAGCCCCATGGGATGTAGAACAAAAAAAATAGAAACTTTGGCTTCTGGTGTGACACAAATAACATGATTTTTTTTTACAGTATTTCCATGCTGGATTCTAATTACTCTGAAATATGTTTCTGGATGAGATTTTCTATCTGTTGTTGACCAAGTTTTTCTTGAACATTCTCAAGCCCATGGTTGACACAAACCAAATACTAACTGACTGAAGGAAGGAGTTTCTAGGCCTCAAATAACCAAGCAGTGTGGCTAGGAGTAAGGACAGAACGTCATGACTACATGTCATACATGAAGCGTGTATGGCTAAATCATGACTTTATGTTATATATGCTATGAGTTACATATACATACCCATATGTAAATATGTATGCATGTGTTGTGGTTTGAAACATTCCCCCTCAGACTCATGTTTTAAGGTCCTGTTACCAGATGGTGGTGCTATGTTAGAAGGCTGTTGGAAGCTTTAGGTGGGTGGAGCCTGACTAGCAGAAGTGGGTCCCTAAGGAAGGCCTTTAAAGTTACAGGTGCCCTTGGGAACTGCTTATCCACACATCAAAGACTAAAACAATGAGTAAGACCAAGCATTGAATTAATTCAAGATGCAAAATTCTCTACTTTATAATACAAGAAACACAAAAATTCAATATAATATAATTCTACCAAAAACTATAAACCTTTCAAAAATTACCTTCAGTGAGACTGACAATGAAATGCCTGACAAAGAACTCAAAAGAATGATTTTAACTATGTTCAAAGAAATCAAAGTGGAAATCAAAGGAATCAAAGAAGAAAACAAACTCCAGAAGGAGAACACAGGAAGCCAACTTAAGGAAATAAGGTCGGTACAAGATAGGAGTAAGGAAGTAGAAATAATAAAGAAATTCCAACCAGAATTGCTAGAAATGAAAAGCACACTGAGCGAAAGACTGGATCAAGGAGAGGACAGAATGTCTAGACTGGAAGACGAGGTGGCAGAACTGGAAAGTCCAACAAAGAGAAGGACAAACTAATTGGAAAGTATGAATGCGAAATTCAAGACAGTCACAACACTATGAGGAGATCAAACATAAGAATTCAGGGTATATTGCAAGGAGAGGAATTTCACTCTCAGAGAATAGTAGATATTTTCAACAAAATCATAGAAGAGAATTCCACCCACATAGGGAAAGTGGTGCCAATGCAGATACAGGAAGAATTCAGAACACCAAACAAACAAAACCAAGAAAGAACCTCTCCATAATTATAATATTAATATCATAATTAAACTATTGAACACGCAGAGCAAAGAAAATATATTGAAGGCAGTAAAAGAGAAAAATCAAGTAATATATAAAGGCAAACCCATCAGAATTGCAGAGGATTCCTCAACACAAACCTTAAAATCCAGAAGGGCTTGGGGGTGATGTATGTCAAGTTCTGAAAGAAAACAAATGTCAGCCAAGATTACTATATCCAGCAAAGCTATCCATCATAAATGAAGAGAAATGAGGACTTTCCACAACAAAGACAGGCTAAAGGAATATATGTCTACAAAGCCAGCTCTACAAAAAAAATACTCAAAGTGATCCTTCAGACTGAAGAGAAAGAAAAACATATGCATGAGAAAAGAGGAAAAAATAAACTAAATGCATGTAATAGGTAATACAAGAGAGTAAAGGAAAAACTACAAAACAAGAAATGGAAAGAATAGAAACACACCTTTCAATAATAACTCTTAACATCTATGGCCTCAACACTCCAAGAAAAAGACACAGATTTACAAGCAAACTGGATTAAAAGACAGAATCCTTCTGTTTCTTGTCTCCAAGAAACATACCTCTCCAGGAAAGATAGACACCACCTTAAGGAGAAAGGATGGAAAACAGTATTTGAAGCAAATGGGCCTAGGAAGCAGCAGGTGTTGCTATCCTAATATCAGACAGAATAGACTTCAAACCAATAGTAGTTAACAAAGATAAGGAAAGTCGTTACATATTGATTAAAGGAACTATTCACCTGGAGGACATGACAATTCCCAATATATATGCGCCAAACACAGGTGCTCCAAATTTCATTAAACAAACACCACTAGACTTGAGGTCACAGATAACACAAATACAACTTCAGTAGGAGACTTCAACACCCCATTCTCACCAACTGGCAGGTCATGCCAGCCAAAAAATAAGCAGAGAAACATCTGGACTAAATGACACTGAGACAGCTGAAATAGATTTGCCATATGACCCAGCTATACCACTCCTTGGCATGTATCCTAAGGAAACTAGTCACTATCTTAGAGATACTTACTCATCCATGTTTACTGTGGCTCTATTCACAATAGAATAGAAAATGGAACCAGCCTAGATGCCCCTCAACTATGAGTGGATAATGAAGATGTGGTTTATTATACAATGATGTACTATTCAGCGGTGAATAAAAATGAAATTATGAAATCTGCAGGAAAATGGATGGATCTGGAAAGGATCACACTAAGTGTGATAACTTAGGCCCAGAAAGCCAAACTCCGCATTGTTCTCTCTCATACCATGGCACACCCAGTACCCATAGATTGTTACTACAAAAACTTCAGTGCCAGAAATGGGATACCGTCCAATGAGTCAATGAGTTGTTAACCAAGAGGTTTCTATGCCCCCAAAACTTTACAGGCCATTGCCAAGGCTCTTGGTTGTCCACCAGAACGAGATGGTAAAGACCCTATCACTTAAGACCACATATGCTTGGGCTACAGGTCAATGAGAAATCAAGATGGAACTGAGCTGTGGAAAACTCCTCCCTGTTTAACCAGCTGACAGAAAGCTATAAAAAGCTATGGCTGCATGCAGCCCTGTGGGAAAGAGAAGTCATCAATGGTGGTGAACAGCACCTTAAGACAGGCCAGACGGGCCAAATGTGCCAACTGGGGCAATATTGGTGTGTCTATTTTGGGGGAACCAACTGCTCTCTAATTGGACTCCTGGCCCACTCCAAGTGAGGAGAATCCATGCCTGGTACTGAAGACTTAGTCAAAACCCTAAGGTGGGGGAGGTCATGAGCCCTAGGGGAGTAATACTAGCTGTTGTTTGGCCAAATGCATATATTATGACCATCAAATTGCCTTAAAAGCACTTTTTTGAAAAATGAGCATACCCATATAAAATGCTACTCTCACTTTTGGCTAGAGAAGCTTCTCTTTTTCAGATGGTGGTGACCACTGGGATAACTCAAAAGACACCATAGTGCTGAGAAGAAATGACAGTGGAGCGTTCAGCATTGAGACGTCTCTATCACACTTCCTGAGGCTCTGGGTCTATTGCGGAAGAGGTGGTAGAAAAATTCTAAGAGCCAAAGGAAGAGTAAGACTTTTTACAACACAAATTTCCAGACACAAAATGGCCTTGATATTCATGACCTCGCAGTGCCTAATAATACACATAATGGGAGGAAAAGATGATGACACCGAAACAAAACAGAGACTAATTGAGAGGGGGAAGAGATATGGGGGAGGGTGGAGAGGGGATCATAATGGTTTATGGTCTATAATTATGGAAGCTATCAATAAAAAGTTAAAAAAAAGAATTGTGCCTTTTCACAACAATCACTTGTAAGCCTAGCACATGAGTTAATCTGCAGATGAACACTGTGTGGTTGTGCCCCCCTTAGGGTCTAGAACTCACTTGTTCCAACCTGTATATCTAACTCTCAGAGCGTTCAAGGGGTTGAACACAAAGAGAATGACACAATATACCTTCAACAAGCCAAGTCTAAGGTCACACTTGCCTTCTGTGGACTTTATTTCTTCAATTTAAATGCAGTATTTTTACCTGTAACACTTACCCTCCCATTGCTGGGACAAAACACCCAGTCAGAAGCAGCTCTTAAAGACAAGGGATTGTTTCCAGCTCAGCAAGCCGCCAAGACCATGAGCTCAAAGAAAGCATTCTGTTGTAGAGTGATTTGCTCAGGCGCTTCATCGCTGTGCTGGAGGGCTTATTAGTACATCTGTCTTGCTAAGTAGGTTTGCACTGGGAAAATGATTGCGCACACGAGAGAGGGCATCAAGATACATTGTGTGAGTGTGTGTGTGTGTGTGTGCAAATAAACCATAAGATCCTAGGACCTGCACCACGAAAAGCCACCTATGGATTACGGGGACAATTGGTGACTGTAATGAGAAAAGACACACAGGCATTGGGTTCGTGCAGCAGGAATGCCCAGGTCAGTTCTGACGTCATGCCTGTGCCAGGAGTCGGGAGTGACCATGACAACTGAGGACAGGCCTTTGTGTTCAGTTTTCCCTTTCTTTCCACAGCATGGCCTCCATGAAGAACGGAAGCAATTCTTCCTTATTAGAATTGCCACAAGAGAAAGGACTTGGGACAGGAAATAAGACTTTCTCACAGGATGAGGTTTTTGGAGATATTTAATTTAGATAATGAAACAAATGTGACCCAACTGGGACTTTTAACTAGGACACTACCTTATATCACTCTAAATCTTCTGCCAATAATAGCGATGAAATCTGAGTAAATGTTTTAAATGCTATTTGGAGCCACTAAAGGACAACCAAAGTAGTCAGAAGTTGATGAGGAGCGATGGTGAAGACAGAGCCAGCGTCTCCCCTTTAATGCACTTGCAGGACTCCAAGGCCGAGCGAGGCGAGAGCTGCCACCTGAGAATCATGTCCCTCTTTCCAAGCAGAAGAGCAAGAACTTAGCTCCAGGATCACCTAGGCACCCCGAACTAGAAGGTCAAAGATCTTGGAGAAAAATGTTTAAATTGAGGCAATGATTCCACATATTCCACATATAAGTTTTCCTCAATGCATTTGCAAGCCAGAGAGAGAGAGAGAGAGAGAGAGAGAGAGAGAGAGAGAGAGAGATCCTGGGAACTCAGTAACATAGCATGAACTGAGCAGCTTACAAACAAGGATTGAAGAGACACAATAAGAGGTCCAAGAACATAAAAGCCGATAGGTTCTGGGCAAAGGGAAAACTTTGACTTGAAGCTGCCTTTGAATTAGGGGTCATGTATTAGGATATCAACAAGCCAGAAAAGGAGCCAGTTCCCTCAAAACCTAGAGCCCAGACTCTTCTAAAAGCAGAGTGACCTGCTCATCTTTCTCTTGGCTAATAAAATAAATTTTAAAAAATTAATATCCTAGAGCCAGAACTATTGTTGTACTGTGTGTGTGTGTGTGTGTGTGTGAGAGAGAGAGAGAGAGAGAGAGAGAGAGAGAGAGAGAGAGAGAGAGAGAGAGAGATGTGGATGTGTTTGAATGTGGTAACCTGTACAATGACAACCTCTGGTGTTAGTCCACACGTTGAGGCAGGTTCTCTCTTGTTTGCCAGGCTCTATCTGGCCCTCCAACTTTGGGATTCTCCTGTCTCTGCTTTCCTTCTTAGAATCTGGTTCCATGTGTCCAGCTTGCCATGAGTTCTAGGGATCTGAACTCAAGATATCAGGTTTGTGCAGCAAACCATCTACCCAGACTCTACTATTTTATATAAAACTTAAGCACAAAGTAAACTAAAAAGCTAAACTATCCATGTGTCATGGTCAGCCACACGCTGATAGGAAGAACTTCCAAACCAGGCACAGTTAAGGGAGGAAGGGATTTACTGAAGCTACAGGTCCAGGGGAAGTTCCATAATAGTGAAAGAAGCTGGCTCCCTTTCAAAGGGAGAGAGAGAGAGAGAGAGAGAGAGAGAGAGAGAGAGAGAGAGAGAGAGAGAGAGAGAGAGAGAGAGAGGCCATCACCAACACACACACACACATACACATCAGCAAACAGGCAGGGGGAGGAAGGAAGAGATTTCCTTCTCCTGGAGCTCCTTCCCTTCTGCCCCCTACTGAGAGGGCTACCCACTCAGGAGGAAGGGCTCACTCTGGAGGAGGGACCCCCTCCCTCAGAGACCTACCCAAGATTACTGTGATTACCAAACAGGTCAAGTTGACAACAAAATTTAACCATCATTCCATGTAAAGTCAGATGCACAAAGTGTCCCATATGTCAATCTCTCTTTCTCTCTCTTTGCCTCTTTCTGTCTTTCTCTCAAATAAATAAATAAACTATTTCTTTAAAAAGAAAAGAAATGGAAATTCTAAAACTGACATGTACAGCAACTCAAATTCTTAACAGAAGATAAGATGTCAGGAAAGCAGGATGAGTTAAATAAGTATAATGCCAACAGTTGAAGCATGAGTGAAGAAGGGAAGAGAGATAAGGATGTGGACGAGCAGGACATAATGGCCAAGTTTGACCATGTATAATTAGAATTCAGGATGAAGAGAAAAGAAATATTTGAGAGATAAAGAGAGGAAAATGTCCCAACTGATAGTTGGCAGAGTGCTTTCCTAACATACACAAAGTCCTCAGTTTGATGCAATAGAACCATAAAACCGGGCATGTTGGCACATGCTGGAATCCCAGCCCTGAGGAAGTAGTAGGATCAAAAGTTCAATGTCATTTTTGGCTCCATAGTGAACTTGACGCCAATCCGGAAGACATGAGACCTTGACTCAAAAAATTAAAAAAAAAGAAAGAAGCAGAGGAAGCAGATGTAAAATGTCTAGGCACATTGTTGAAAACTAGAGACACCAGCAAGGCTACACAGGGAAGAGGAAAGAACAGGTGCTACTTTCCAGTGAAACTCTGAAAGACTAACAGCAGATTTCTCAACTAAAGTGATAGCTCCTAAAAGGCAATGAAATGACATCTTTAGAATATGGACAGAAAATGAGCTGCAGCCTCGAGTTGTGTTCACAGCACAAAAGTGAAGGCTGAGTGAATGCATGCTTCAGTTAACAAACCTAAAGACTTGGGTTAGCACAGAGATGCAGGCTCGAGAGGGTTCTTCAGAGGCAGGATCCTGGAGGAAAGTGTCATGAAACAGAAAAGAACGTTCTCATTGCTGGGGCAAAAGACTCAACCCCAAAGCATCTTAAGCATGGGAGTGAGTTTCATTTGGTTTACAGTTCCAGAGGGTAGAGTCCATCACGGCAGAGAGAGCATGGCAATATCAGGAAACTGAGTCACATTATCATATCAGCAGGAAGGAAGTACATAAGAAAAAACAGGAAGTGAAACTGAGCTGATGAAGACCCACTCCCAGTGGCACACTTCCTCCGCAGACTCGCCCTCAAAAGGTTCCACAACCGTCCTGGATGAAGTGTTCAAACACAGTGAATGAAGGACGTTTTACTTTCAAACTACCTGCAAATACAGAGCTAAACTCAAATGAATATTGGCTGCTAAAACATTGATCATATGTCTTATACTATTTACTGCCTCTTTAGAACTAAATTATATAGTGGCAATGGCTTAGAAAACCAGAAAGGATAAACAGAAGTAAACTGCTGTTAAATTCTAACTGTGAAAAATAGTAAATAAAGTGAGCTTTAATATGTTAATAGTGCATATTGTCATTTCCACAGAGGACACTAAAGGAAAGGTGAAAGAATGTACATACACTAATAATCCAAAAATGGAATAAAAAAATATAATTGATAAACCTAAAAGAACTCACATATGCATAAACAAAATTATTGTAATATATTTAAATGTGACTGTTTTAGCAGTTAACATTAAATATCAACAAGCAATCCAACTAAAGCATTTTTTGTTTCTTCAAGGTAGGGTCTCACTCTAGCCCAGGCTGACCTGGAACTCACTCTGTAGCCCCAGGCTGGCCTCAAACTCACAGTAATTTTCTTACCTCTGTCTTCCAAGAGCTGGGATTAAAGGCAAGCACCACCATGCTCAGCCCAAATAAAGCTTTTGTTTGTTTGCTTGCTTGCTTTTGTTTTTGTTTTCCAAGGAAGGGGCTTGCTCTAGCCCAGGCTGAAATTCTGAAATTCACTATGCAGTCTAAGGTGGCCTCATTTTCCCTTGATAAAAATAACCAAATGTATGCTGCTTATGAGACACTAACTTACAGTTTTACTAAAAGCATAGAAAGTTGAAAACAAAATCCTGGTAAAAGATATACAAGGACATACCAAAGCCAACATACTCATGCTAATATGACACAGAGCAGACTTCACTGCAAGAATATCATCAATGTCTGCACAAGATGCACTGTTCACAATAGCCCCAAGTTGGGACACCCCCAATTATCCAACAGTATAATAAATGAAGATATGGAAGAATCAGGTGGTGGAACATTACACAGACTCAGAACAGGAAACTTGTACCAGGCACAACACGGAGGTGAATTTCATGTATGAAAGAAGTTAGAATCAAAGGGCACAAGTAATACGACTCCATTTATTTTACTTTTTTAATCAAAATGGAAAACAACTCACAAGGATTTTTGATGGAGGATGACTGACAAGGACCATGGAATTTCTGGAGAACTGTGATTCCCATCATACCAGTGGAGGTAATTTTAATTCTTATTAATAAGTTAATTAACTAGCCCTGTGTACCACACACTGTTCCAAGTGCTGTACACATTTTAACTGAATAACACAAGAACCCTACAGCTATGGCTTCAGTCATGTGTGAGTGTAGATGGATCAGAGGGGTCGTGAGGACAAACTAGTGCGCTGTGGAGGAGCAGCTCTGTTAGAGAAGCAAGCTTGTCTCTGTCACCACGTTGTCTGTCCCTCACCCGATGCTGAGCACACGCCATCACCGTGCTCTTGACTTCCGAGTCTCTAAGCCATGAAGTCACCTTGCCTCTAGTGTTTTGTTAAAGCAACGGGGAAGGGACAAAGACACCTGCATGGTACATCCATTGCTGTCATTTTGCAAAAGGAGGAGGAGGTTAGTAGCGCATCCCAGATGGCAGTCAGTGAGTGGCACGGTCCCTTCCTCTCCCTTCCCCCTCTCTCCTGTTTCTCTCCTCCTTGACTCTGTTGCCCATTAGATCTTCTCGGGATGATCCGCTTCCTTGTGCCTGAATCCAGGCATCCGAACAGCTCAAGCAGGTTCTGTAGAGTAGCTAGCACGCAGGCTGGGGCATTTTAAGAGAAAGGCAGCTCTTTGTTTAGTTATCATTTACAGGTGAGCTTGAAGAGGTTAGGTAATCTCTAAGAACTGGGCATATGTTATTAGGTGGGGAGAAGAGTACTTGAACCCCAGTGTGAGGAACCCCATCATTTAAGTCTCGGGCAACCTTCCCGTAACTGGGAACATACAATTCTCTTTCAGGTACCCATGGCTCCACCCTAAAGGTACAGACCCATCAATTAAGAGTATAGAGAGAAGTAGGGATCCAGCATTCATCTAGATGTCCTGCTTTCCTTAAACAAAAAATACTCAAAAAGTGTAGGTTGTCACCTCCTCTAAGAAACACGTGGAAGGATGGGACATGGGGGTAAGACATTACATTACCTGAGGACTCCGTCCTGGTCAGACCCTGGGAAGCAGGTCCTTCCAGGACTGACCCTGATTCATGGTGCCCAGAGAGGCTCCTCCCTTTCTAACTGCCTCTATTCAGCATGAATTACTCCGTTATCCTGAAGATCCAAAATGCACGTTGAGAGGAGAGAAGGCTGAGTGACACTCAGGGACCAGTGGAAAAATTCCCAACAGAAAAATATTACAATCAGAAGAGGCTGACAAAAATGTGCCGAGAAATAAATGGAAACTCATCTTACCCACATTTTAATGGGGGAGAGATAAATGAGAACGATCCTTGCACACACCTGGTTAAGGGTGGGGCAGTCACCCATTCTAAACACAGAAGACAGAAGTATATGGAGTTCTTTCACACATACACTTAAAGCCACAAAATGGGCTTATACTCTAAACAAAAACAGAATTCTGCAAGGCATTTCCCTATGCTTTACTCTGTCGTATTTGTGGGAAGTGGGGTGTAGTAAAAAGGTAAAAAGTTTCCTTTGAAGCACCCCCTCTGTTGCAGTCAGCTACATGATACTGGGGTGAACTTTCAATAGGAGGAACAGGATTTATGTGTAGCTTACAGATCCAGGGGAAGTTGCATAACAGCAGAAGAAGCTCCCTTTCGCAGAGAGAGAGAAAGCACCACCCCACCACAAGCAAGCCCATGGCAAAGACCCAGCAGAACTCAGACCTCTCCATACCTGTAGGCAGGAGATCAGATCCACCCCATAACACACCTTTGGGCTGGACCTCCAGATCCACTCCCAATGACACCTCTTCCAGCCAGATGGCTGAAAATCCAAGTTACAAGCTTTACTAACACTCCTGGCATTGCTATGGTTGTGTGGGTCAGTAGGCAAGTCCTACTGATGGGAAGCTAAGCCTTAGGTAGTCCATGATTGGTTGGCTCTTTGCTGGAACAAAGCCAAACATGTTTTATGATTGGTTGATATTGTGTCCTGTGAGTGGCTGCCTATTGGCTACAGCAAAACCAGACATGTCTTATGATTGGCTGGAGTAAAGCCTTACAAGTCTTGTGATGGCTTAGCTACTAGTTGGAACAATGCCTCCTGTGAGCTGTCACTGGTTGGCTGTTTGGTAGAACAGTCGTAATTGCCAGCGGTTCCCTGGAGAGGCCCTGAGCCTGAGAGTCACTACATCCATCCTGCTGGCTAGAGTTCCAAGAGAGAATGAATACAGCAGGCAGCATGCCTCTTGAGGTCTGGGTGCAAAAGTGACACTCTGTCACTTCCACTACATTTTCATGGCCTAAATAACTGACAAGATGTCGCAGACAAAGCACATCGTCCTCCCATTATCTTGATGTCCTGATCCCCAGGGTGACTGTTCAGAGATAAGGTCTTTAAGAGGCAATTAAGATTAGGGCAAGTCATGAGCATCCATTGGCTCTAATTCAGCAGAATTCATCTCTTTATGAGAAGAAAAGATATAGAGGGACACAAAGTGGCACGGAGAAGACAAGAAAAAGGAGGCCATCTGCCAGCCCACAGAGAAACCAGACATCCCAGAACCTTGGTCTTGGCCTGGCATTCTCCTTCGCAGCTGTGGCAAGGTGAACTTTTGTTCTTCAAGTGAACCAGGCAGGGGTATTTTGTTACAGCTGCTCCAGGTGACTCACACACTAGGAGATGAGAAGTAGACTTATGTCTGAAAGGGTCTCCAGATATTGTGCAACTGGACAAGGATGAAGAACCGAGTCAAACTGAAAAAGGGCAAGATTCTCAGCTTTTCTCACAGTGTTTCACAAGTTCCCCTGAAAATGTCTGTAGTTGTGAGTAAATGTCCCCAATAGAATTTATTATAATTGTGTTTATTAAATTATTAATTGTCTCCAGGCTTCTGGCTGGAGGAAGTGTCACTTTGGCCTGGCCTCCTGGGGACTGGCCCTTTCTTTCTTTCTTTCTTTCTTTCTTTCTTTCTTTCTTTCTTTCTTTCTTTCTTTCTTTCTTTCTTCTTTCTTTCTTTCTTTCCTTTTTGTTATCTGACCATCTGACCATAGCAATTTTCTTTTTTTTTAATTGTCCATAATGAGTTACAATATTTAGTGGACAAACAATGAGTTGTTATCCCCAATTCCCCGCTGCCCTCCCTTCCCCAATCTGCTGGATAACCTCCTCCATGGGTCGTCTGGATCAGTCCTTGTGACAGGGGACAATGGATTCAGCCAGGTTCTCCTGAAAATACTAGGGATAGATATGCAAAAGAA
>PVHP010048529.1:0-12465 GCA_004024765.1 Zapus hudsonius
GAATGAAAATTACAATATTAATTTTATGATGAGATTTCAAAGAGGACTGTTTTTTAATTCTCATTGAGCAGGTTGAATGATACAGCAGCTATAGAGAAAAGTGGGCCACAAATTAAATTAAGACATTCCAAGTTTAAAAATCATGGACATAATTTGAGTTTAAGGTTATTGGTGTAAAATTTAACAATTAAGTGTATAATTAAAATTAAGTAATACTTGAATATTATTAAATTATTAATACTAATACTATTATTGTAACAGAGTGCTCAAACTGCAACAGCAAAGATCACTACTTTAAATATCATGGTAACTTTGTAAAGTGACTACTATTATGACAATTTTTAAACTAAGAAAAATTAAGAAAGGTAAGCAAAATTCTTTTAGCTATTATTCAGCTGTTCAGTGGCCATCTAAACACAAAATGCATTATTTTGTTCATACCAAAATCTAATCAATATGTAGTAATGCATTCATTATTCAGTAACATATGGGCAGATATCAACATCCAAAGAAATTTTAATAATACTTATCTCTATTAGTTTTGAAGAGAGATTTTCATTGATATCAAATCCACTTAGAGAAAAGACCTGTAGTTTCCAACCCAGAAAATAAGAGCTGGAAATGATTTCTTTATGCTGTGATTTAAGTATGTCTCAATTATTTTTTTCTGGGTTTAGAATTCAGGTCACAGAAATAGGAATTCAATGTTGCGGGTAAGAAAAGGGAATATGGTAAGTATCTTCTTTATCATTTCCCATCATGAACAGGGAGCATGGACGTCAGAGAGCAGTGTTCACTGACAACTCCAATCACTGTAACAGAAAATGCCTCTGTGCTCAGACTCATGAAATGTCATCCTAGACCAAGCATGGGGATATTTCCATTTAAGGGGGAAAGTGATGAATAATACATAATTGTCTTTGTCTAATCTTTTTTTTGTACTACAGTGCGTACAGATTTCAATTTGGGTGGATTTTCAACAAATAGACATCTGGTATATTTGATTATGTAAAATAAAGTGCATTTAACCTTTTTCTTCTTCAGCCTAGCCTCATATTTATAATCATTGCAAGGGCAGAATTTTTATACTAGAAACTTATAATAATATATTGCTGAAATTATTTCTTTGCCTTTTTTGTGTCTCAAAATGAACGAAATATGCTATTTTTGTACAGACAAGTCATAACAGTACATAACTGTTTCAGTACATATTCTGCTAGTTAATATTTTATGAAAATACTTAACAGATTAAATTTATTAGCCATACTATTGTTTTCCAAAGCTATAAAATCATGAAGTAATTATTATAAATGAACCAGAGAGTGCAGCTTAATTTTATTTTCATATTTCTTGGGAATGAACAATGGACAATGATTTCTGTCTAGAATAACAGTCCAAGCAACATATTTACTATCTCTCAGTCATAGTGATCTTTATGTGAATTTAAGTGCACTCTCCCAATTTCATATTAACAAATTCTCCACTTGAATACAATTATTTTCCCTTGTCCTTTACCTATAGGAAATCTTATTTATCTTAAGAAAAAAAATGAATGAAAGACAATTCATAGGTTATCTAATGTTTATCATGTTTAAAGTACTTTTTCATGCCTATATAAGTGTAGATATGTGCTTAATATGTTTATTGAATGCAAACATAGCTTAACTTTTTCTATTAATTTTAAACTTATTTTAGATATATTTTTGTATGTATGCAAAAGTAACAGTACTTTCATTTGGGTCCAGTAAGTACATAATATTATGGTTTGCTTTAGAAATATCTTGAAGAAGTTCCCTTTGAATGCTTGTTCCCTGTGTGTTAAAACTACTTGGGGATGATGTGGGACCATTAAGAGGCAGAGCCTAGTTGGTGGCAGTATATCACTACAGAGGAACATTAGAAATTACCCATTGCCTAGTTTCGGCTAGCTTTGTGTTCTCCGGCCAGCCATGATATGAATATTGTCATGCACACAGTCCCAATGCCATGAACTGAGGTCATCCTCTATGCTTTCCTATCTATAACTTTTGAAACTGTGAGCCAACATAAAGCTTTCTTCAATTAATTTCTTTCTGTCAGGTATTTTGGTCACAGATATATAACATTAACCAATAAAATACATTTTGGCACATTATGACACTCTACTATGAGATCAAAGAATAGTCAAGATATTTCTTGTTTTAAGATCATGCATATAACTTTCAATAGTATCTAGATTCAAAAATTATAATGTGTGTTTTCCTTATCTGAATTTGCATGCAAAGTTTAAAAGTCTCAATGTTTCAGTTTCCTAATGTTCTTTGTATTCTTCCTTCCAAAAATGTCTAGTAATTTTATTGCTGTTAGTTTCATAATTCCGTGGTCAAGTCTGAATTTAACTCTTCTAAGCCATACCAAAGATTCATCAATATTTATTCCCTGACATAAAACTCAAAATATGATCTTCTACAACATATAATAATTTCCAGATAGTCTTTTCAAGCTCCTTGACAGCAACACTGTTGACTTAGCCAAGCTCATGGATCTATTATTTTTATAATATCCTCATTACTTTGCTCATTTATTCAGATGTCAGAAAAGCATTAATGAGATTTAATATCTGTTTTACCTTACATAGTTTAAACACAGCTCTCACAAATGCATATTAACTTCAAAAGAAAGAAACAAAACTCAAATAATTTGGGGTGTGTCAATTCTTATGTTCATTGGTAATACATATGCTATGACCCATGAACCAAAGAACAGTACCTAATTTGTTATCTAACGTTTTGCTATTCAAGGTCATTCCACTTAATGCAGCTCTTTCCTGTATGCTAAAAATGATGAAATCTTAAATCGGGAGAAATCATAAAAATCATCTAGTCAGCAAACCCACTGAGGAGGGCCCCCAGCAGGTTGGGGACAGGGAGGAGAGAAATCATAAGACTTGCTCATACAGTGTATCTAATTATTGACAGTAAATATGAAAAAAAAACTAGTCTGACATTTCATTTAAAAACAAGAAAATCACGCTTTAGCTTTGGAAAATCCTCATTTTCTGTGGAATCAAAAGAATGGGAAAATGGTTGGGTGTTAGCAGCTCCAGCAGCTCCAGCTCAGGCAGAGGTGAAGTACGTCATCACTCTAATAACTTCAGAGGTATAAGTTAAATTTTAACTTGGTAGTAAATTTAGGTATAGACAGGGATTCCACACAAACAACTTGAAACTTGAGGGAGGGAAGGAGGGAGGGAAGGAAGGAGGGAATGAGAGGGAGAGAGAGAGAGAGAGCACATTTTATTTTCTGGCTAATTTTCCCTCAATGCTTTGGGGCAAGCAAAGCTTATATTAGGTTAGCAGAAAGCTAATTGAGCGGGAAACCCAAACCCTAACACACCCATTCTTCTGATATCATCAGCCCAAAGGACCCAGCAGTCACACCCAGCCGCAGTAGCCGAGGAGACAAGAAGGAAATGCAGGCACATCACAGCCACATCTACACACGTTATTACAGCATTAAACCAGACAGTAGGGGAGACATCTGGAGTGGGGAAGGGAAGGAGCTGGTCCATACTGTGCTCCCAGCAGGTGCAGCACTACCACCTAGGGGGGAAGGCGGGAACTGATTCCCATGGGCTCTTGGCAGGCAAAGCACTAGCATAGAAAGGGCTCTCCTACTTTCACAGAGGCCCCAAGAGTCACTCCACCCTCACCCACAAGCTCCTGCCATAGCCCAGTGTCTCCTCCCTGCTGCCTCCTTACCTAAGCCCTGGCCACCTCAGTACCACATTCCCTCCAGCACCCGGTCTCTGGGCACACCAGGCACCCAACCTCACCTGTGCATCCTAGGTGCGCAACAGCTGGCAGGTGACAGTGAGTGGCTACATCCAGGCATGCTGGCACAACCCCAGCTACCTCCACCATCTCTCAAGCCAAAGAAACTGCTGGATTGAGGGGTCACTAAGCCCTGACCCCCATGGTTCTGGCACACTCACCAGCCAAGGCCTGATCTGAGGGCACTCACAGTCCCAGATAAACCAAGTGAGTGCACAACCCTCTCCATGAAACCCATTAGCCCCTCCAAGTGGAACCAAAATGGGCAGAGCACAATGCAAGAAGAATATGCCAACTAGTGACTCACAACAAACCTTCCAAGTCCCTGGTGGGAAGTCAGCAGTGACACTCTAAAAGAGAGACTGCAGATGCAAGCACAGGATGAGATGACAGTAAGGCATGATCCTATTGGCATGAACTCTATGAAGAGGTTAATGATGGAAATGGAAGCAAAAATTGATAATCACCTAGAAAAGGTACAGAGCCAAGTCACAAGCTTTGCCACCAGGCTCAATACAATCAAGGAGAAACAAATGGACTTACATAGATATGTGATTGAACTAAAGGCAAACCAGCAGAAAGAAGATCGCAAGAATTAGCTAACCAAACTAAGCAAAGACATAAGCAAATACAAGAATGAGTATCAGGAAGCAGTAAGTCAAATCTTAAAATGAAAACACATTTCAACATAAAGATAGAAGCAATTCAAAAAGCTGTACCAAAAGAAAAAAAAATGGAATAAGAACCTCTCTAGAATCCCTTACCACTAGAATCAATACCTGGGAAGACAGACCCACAGATGTGAAAGATAAAACAGAAGAGAATGAAATAGAAAACTTGAATAAGTTCAAAAAAGCATGTGAACAAAATGTGAGGGGTCTGTGGGATATCATAAAGAGACCTAATCTCAGGATCATCAGGATCCCTGAAAGAGAAGAAATCCAGGCTAAAGACATAAAAAATATTTTTAAAAGAATTATTCAAGAAAACTTTTCTTATCTTGCGAGAGAAAGACCGGCCCAGATACAAGGTGCCCACAGGAATACAAGTAAATTGGACACAAAAGGAACTCTCCTAGACATATATTAGTTAAAATGCCAAACATAGAAAGTAAAGAGAAAGTGCTAAGGGCAGCAAGAGAGAAAAAATTCATCACCTATAAACACAGCCCCATCAGACTTACCTCAGACTTCTCATTAGAAACCTTGAAGGCCAGAAGGGCTTGGAACAATGCTCTTCTAGGCCTAAAGAAGAATGGCTTTCAACCTAGACAACTGACCCAGCAAAGCTATCCCTCATAATAGATGGAGAGTTGAAAGTGTTCCATGAAATAAGCCAGCTCCATGATCATTTGAACACAAAGCTAAACTTAAAGAAGATACTAGGGAAGGTTTTCCATGGAGAAGAGACAAGCAAGCTACCTCAGGAAAGCAATAGAGAAAAAGCACAGTAAGCAAAACCAGTGTGCTAATAATAGCAGTACAGGCATCAACCCCCATAAACCCTCCAACATGGCAGGGCTATAAGCAAACCCCACAGTTATAACTTTGAATGTAAATGGAATTAACTCTCCTATAAAAAGACAAAGGCTTACAGGGTGGAGTGGAAAAATGGACTATTCCATCTGTTGCCTTCAGGAAATGCATCTTACCTCTAAAGGCAGTAATCTAAGAGTAAAAGGATAGAAGAAAGTTTTTGAGGCATGTGGGAATAATAAGAAAGTGGGTGTGCCTACACTAATATCTGATAAAATAGACTTTAAACAAGAATCAATAAAAAAGGACAATGATGGCCACTACCTACTCATCCATGGAACAATCCAACAAGAACTCGTTATTATACATATGTATGCACCTAATTCAGGGGCTCCACAGTTCATAAAGCATAATTTACTCAAAACAAAACCGATATAGACTCTGATACCATCATAGTAACAGACTTTAATACTCCACTATCATCACTAGACAGATCATTCAAACAGAAAATCAGCAGGGAAATAACAGAGCTCAACAATACCATAGAATAGCTAGGGATAACAGATATATACAGAACTTTCCATCCCAAGAACAAAGTTTACATTCTTCTCAGCATACCATGGAACCTTCTCCAAAATTGACCACAGATTATGTCACAAAAACATCCCTCAGCAAATTCAGGAAGATTGATGTAGCCCCCTGCATCATTTCATACCACAATGTGTTAAAGTTAGAAATTAACAATTGGAAAAGCTGCAAAAACTTCACCAACAACTAGCACCTGAATAATACACTTCTAAAGAATGAATGGGTCATTCAAGAAATCAAAAAGGAAATTGGAAATTTCCTAGAAGTAAGCGATAATGAAAACACATCATACCAAAACTTATGGGACACTGTGAATGCAGCCCTAAGGGAGAAATTCATCATGGTAAATTCCTTCTTAACAAAGACAGACAGATCTCAAATTAATCACCTAACTACCCATCTAAAGGCATTGTAAAAACTAAAACAATCCAACCCTAGGTGCCCAAGGCAAAAAGAAATAAATGAGATTAGAGCTGAGATTCATAAATTGGAAATGAATAAAACAATTTTAAAAATAGATAAATAAAAGAGTTGGTTCTTTGAAAAAATTAATAAGATTGATAAACCATTGGCCAATCTAATTAAACAAAAAACAGAGAATAAATTAATTAAACAAAATTAATTAATTAATTAAGCAAAAAAAAACAGAGAACAAATTAATAAAATCAGAAATGAAAAGGGAGAGGTCACAACAGACCCCCCCACACACAAAATTGAAAAAACCATCAGATTATACTTCCAAAACATCTACTCCATAATATTGGAGAACCTGGAAGAAATGAATGAATTCCTAGACACCTCCCAACCAGATGGATTCTCAGCCAAATTCTAACATATCTTCATCACAGAACTGAAACCACTCTTTCTGAAGGTTTTTTTTTTTTGGGGGGGGGGTATAGAAAAGGAGGGAAGGCTTCCAAACTCCTTCTATGAAGCTAGCATCACCCTAACCCCCAAACCAGACAAAGATGCAACAAGAAAACTACAGACCCATATCCCTGATAAACTTAGATGCTAAAATCCTCAACAAAATCCTTGCAAACAGGATAGAAAATCACATTAAAAATATTACCCACTTTGATCAAGTTGGCTTCATTACAGGGATGCAGGGATGGGTCAACATTTGGAAGTCAATTAATGTAATCCACCACATTAATAAACTCAACCACAAAAACCACATGGTCTTCTCAATCGACACACAGAAGGCCTTTGACAAAATCCAATACCACTTCGTGGTCACAACTTTGGAAAAGCTAGGCATAGATGGCTTATACCTCAACATAATAAAGACAATATACAAAACTCCTAAAGCCCAAATCATACTCAATGAAGAAAGACTCAAAGGGTTCCCACTTGAATCAGGAACAAGACAGGGGTTTCCATTGCTCTTCAACATAGTGCTTGAAGTCCTAGCCCAAGCAATAAGCCCAGGAAAAAAAGCATAAAAGGGATATAAATTGGAAAGGAAGAAGTAGAACTGTCCATCTTTGGAGATGACATAATCCTATAGGTAACAGACACAAAGAATAGTATCAGTAAACTCCTAAAGGTTATAAATGTCTTCAGCAAAGTGGCAGGTTACAAAATTAACACACAAAAATCAGTAGCCTTTTTGTATGCAGATGATATGATACAGAAAAAGACATCAGAGAGACTGTCCCATTTTCAAAAGCCTCAAAAAAATCAAATACGTTGGAATAACACTAAGCAGGGATGCGAAAGACTAGTATAATTAAAATATTAAAATATTCAAGAAAGAAATAGAAGCGGATATGATAAGATGAAAATATATTTCATGCTCCTTGATAGTGAAAATGGCAACCCTTCCAAAAGTGACTTACAGATTCAAAGTCTTGCCGATAAAAATCCCAGCCTCTTTCGTCACAGACATATAAAAAATATTCTCAGAATTTATTTGAAAGAGGAAAAGGTCTCAGACAGCCAAAGCTATCCTAAGGAAAAAAAAAAAACCCTTACTCAGGAGGTATCACCATGCCTGACCTGACCTAAAGGCATACTACAAAGCCATAGTAATAAAAACAGCACGGTACTGGCATAAAAACAGACAGACCAATGGAACATAAATGAAGTCCCTGATCTTACTTCTTGTAACTATAGTTACTTGATCTTTGACAAAGGTTCCAACAATGTTCACTTGTATAAAGACAGCATCTTCAACAAATGGTGCTGGACAAATTAGATAAACACATGCAAAAAAATGAAAATAGATCCAATCATTTCACCAAGCACAAAAATCAACTCCGAATGGATCAGAGACCTCAACATAAGACCTTTAACCCAGAAAATCCTGGTAGAAATGATAGGAGGAACTCTCCATGACAGGTGTAGCAATCAGCTTCTAGTTGCTGCGCAGAAAGAACCCAAGCAAAAGCAGCTTGTGGAGGAATGGGTTCATTAGGCTTATGGACTCAAGGGGAGACTCCATCCTGGCAGGGAAAACGATAGCATGAGCAGAGGGCTGGACATTACCTCTGCCATAGCACTGGAAACAGTGGCAGTGCAACAATCTCTTATCCAATGGTAACTCATCAAGCTTAAAAGCTTCTGTACAGACAAACATACCATACTCAGAGCCAATAGACCACCGTCAAACTGGGAGATAATTTTTGCCAGCTATAACACAGACAAATGTCTAATTTCTAAAACTTACAAAGACATAAAAAGGAATAAATAATAAAAAATCAAAGAGCCCCTCAAAAAATGGGCCATTGATCTTAACAGAGAATTCACAGAGGAGGAAACACATACAGCATTTTCTCAAGAAAGTGCTCATCATCCTCAATCATCAGGGAAATGCAAATTAAAGCAACAAAGAGATTCTACTTTACTATAGTCAGAATGGCAATCATAAAGAAATCCAACAATAATAGTTGCTGGTGAGGATGTGCAGTAAAAGGAACCCTCATTCACTGCTGGTGGGATTGCAAACTTGTACAACCACTATGGAAACAGTGTGGCGTCTCCTGAACAGAATGGACATAGAGCTACCAATGGACCCAGCTATCCCTCTACTAGGCATCTACTCTCGAGATGCCACACCTCAGCACAGAGACATTTGCACAACCATGTTTATGGCAGCTCAATTTAAATTAGCTAAGAATCGGGAGCAACCCAAATGCCCATCTCTGGATGAATGAGTATCAAAGTTGTGGTACATTTACATGATGGAATTCTGCTCAGCAGAAAGGTAAAATGACATGATGAAATTTAGAGAAAAATGAACTGACTTGGAGCAGATCTCACTTAGCGATTTCACAAAAGAACAGAGTCAAACACTGCATATTCCCCCTCATATGCAGTTCCTAAACACAAGCTAAAGGTAAGATCCTATTGCTGAAAAAGAAAAAAAATACAGAAAGTCATCGAACAGCACAGAGAGACCCTGTGAGATCCAGAATGGTAACCAGCCCCCACACAGTAGCTAGTGCAATGCTGTAAGACACTACATAAGCTGCCAGGGGAACTGGTCGATGATAGTTGGAGAAGACAGAGACCATTGATATAAAATTTAGACTGTTGCCATGAGTAGGCTGAACACACTTCCTTTTGTGAGAGATAAGTGAGCCAAGAAGTGAACACTTGTGCAATGGAGGCACCAAAGCCTGGCGGGGGGGTTAATCAACAGCTTTTAATTTTGGCAAGAAATCCACTCAATGACAAAGAGCCCTTAACTGGAATTGGGACTCAGGAAAAAATCCTTTGGGAACCAAAATCTTGGGACCCGAAGAGAAATTCATTTTACCAGAGAACTACAGAGAGTCTACTCACAATAGAATCTAGCCAATTCAGAAATGTGTTTCTCAGTTAACTTATACTGATCTCTCTCTCTCTCTCTCTCTCTCTCTCTCACTCTCTTGGAGATCCTGTTTGTATTTTTCAAAAGGCAGTGAGAGAGCTGTGGCCTTTCCAACCCAAACAATAAGCTTCAGGAAAATGGCTGACATCCTGGCAAGAGATGAACCACCCCAGGCCTATTATGTAGGCCTCAAATGAAACCCCTCAGAGAGTGATGGGATAAGCAAGAGACCTATAACCATAGCCAATCAGTCAACCTAGGATAAGCCAGTAAGACAAACACAATCTAAAGCAGAATTTGAGAAACCCCTAAGACCTCAACAACAAAGCAGACTTAAACATCGCCCACCATGACTCAGGGAACTGTGTGGAAGAGGGGACAGAAAGAATGTAAGATCCATGGTGGGGGAGAATATCCAGAGACATTGATCCCCTCAGTAACAACATACAAAGGTGAGTGGAACTGGGTTGACTTCTAGGCTATCCATAACCCCCTACCGCATAGACTGTTCCAGTATGCCCACAGAGGAGGATACCCAGCTGACTAGGGACAAGGGGAGGTAAATGAGGATTCCAACACAATATTTGCTCATACAGTGTATCTAGTTTTTGATAATAAAGATTTTTTAATTACAAAAAAACCACTGTTACACCACATACTATTTACAAAACTTTAAAAGCTTTAAATGTGAGCATGGAATGACTAAACACGTGTATAGGTTACAATGATACATATGCCAGGAGAGAGGCAATAGAGTAAAAGTGATAGATCAGAGTTATAAGAAATCATGTTAAAATGAAGTTTGTGTCAGCTTCATAAACATAACCTCATGATATCTAAAACATGTTATTCTAACTTTCTCTTATGCCTGATACATAGACCTATGAAAATTTTGAGGGGACAGAATCTATTTGTTTTCTAACAGAACTTCAGATAGCATAGTTACAAGGGATTGATTAATCATTTATTGGTGCTTTGAATTAAACTGAAGGATTTATGCATACTAGATAAGTGTACCTCTTAGCTCCATCCCTAGCCCCAATATCATACCTATTAAATGATTACTTATTTAAAAGTAATTAAATAATCATCATATAGTAGAAAGGATATACATCAATTATCCCTACAGAAACAAAGAATTTGATGTATTTTATACCCTTATCACTGACATTTTACTATAATGAATTGATGTAAAATACGTAGAGATGTTACTAACAGAACAAAAAGATTGAGTATGTCATTTTATCTACTACCTATGTCTTGGCATTTTATGATAAATTGTTTGGAATCCAGATGTTGCCAGTTGTTAACACTTCCTAGTTGTGAAATATAGATTCTATCATGTAGCTTAGGTTTTATTAGCAGTGAACACCATTTTCAGTACAAACAGGGAGGAAATTCTATATTTGAAACCTTATTATTGCAAAGTATAATTCTTCAAAACATCAAGATTTATCAAGGATACATACTATATCTGCATTATGCATGTTTGGAAAAATATTTGAACATAATGATAAGCATATGAAAGACTCATTATGCAACATGTATTTAGGAAACTAACTTATACTACAAGAATATTATTAACATTCCTCAAAATCCTTTTCCTGAGAACAATTTCATGTCATGTGCAACTAATTACTTAAAACCAGAGCCATTTCAATATTAACAATACTTTTTTTCACACTTTTTCAAAAACACTTGAGTCAAATTTAAAATAATTTCAAAGGAAAGTCAGTAAATGTTATAGTGGTTACACATCTCTAACTTATAAAACAGCCCTAAACATTGACTATCAGTTCAGCTTATAATTATTAAAAATATTTTTGTTACTTCTCAGATAGTTATACTCAGCTGCTATCCAGTTTAACACATGTCCAAGAAAGAGGGGCCAATGAATCCCTCTTTCACATAAATGATGACAATGTATCCATTAGAGCCCAGTGGCAATCAGGCATTTGTCTCTCACTATCCATCAGTGTTGTGTAAGCTTATTCAAACACTACCTCAAACTGATTGCAAAAGAAAAGGCTATTGCAATATATTTAATAAAACCCCTTTCTAATGTATGTAGGAACTTACTGAATCTTGCTATTTAAGTGTATGGAGGGAAAAAAAACTGAATCATTCAGAGATCAGGATGAGAAAGCCTCACTTCCAAATGTCTTACATTTGAGGAATGGAGAACCATAGCAACTTTTCATTCTACTTCTCATCCTTTAAAAATGTCATCTTGACCAGCACATTTTGAACTCTGTGTCATAGTGATTGACAAATCTTGTTTCAATGAGAAATTTGTGACCAGATAAGTTCCTGGAATTCATGAATCTCTAAATCTAGTGTGAAGTTCCTTCCCTCACTGAGATGTTGACCAAAGCGACTCATGAGATTCCAACAACAAGACAGAATTCTGTCAAAGCTCTTGAGTGCTTTCCCCAGGCCTGAGGCAAAACCCTGTTACTGAAGAAACCACAGACTGCATCGATCAGCATCCAGAAACCCTTAAAAGCAGCCTTAATACTCATCCACCACGACTCAGGGAACTATGCGGAAGAGGGGGCGGAAAGATTGTGAGAGCGTGGTGGGGGAGATTATCCAGAGGCATGGCCAGGAGAACCTGGCTGAATACTAGGCTATCCATGGTCCCCTGTCACAAGGACTGATCCAGACGACCCATGGAGGAGGTTATCCAGTGGAGGGGGGAGGGGAGGGCAGTGGGGAATTGGGGATAACAACTCATTGTTTGCCCACTAAATGTTGTAACTCATTATGGACA
>PVHP010048530.1:0-12459 GCA_004024765.1 Zapus hudsonius
CTTAATACTCACCCACCACGACTCAGGGAACTGAGTGGAAGAGGGGGCGGAAAGATTGTAAGAGCCATGGTCGGGGAGAACTCCCAGAGACATGGCCCCCCCTCAGTAACACCACACTAAGGTCGGTGGAACCTGGCTGACTCCTAGGCTACCCATAATTCCCTACCCCATGGACTGATTCAGACTGCCCATGGAGGAGGATATCCAGCTGATTGGGGATAGGGAAGAGGGGCATTGGGGAACTGGGGATAACAACTCATTATTTGTTCATTAAATGTAATTTATTATGGATAATAAAAAACAATATTCAAAATGGGGCTGGATGGGAGGCAGAGGTAGGATTGCCGTGAATTCAAGGCCACCCTGAGACTACATAGTGAATTACTACATAGACTACATAGGTCAGCCTGGGCTAGAGTGAGACCCTACCTCAAAAAACCAAAAAAAAAAAAAAAGGGGCTGGGAAGATGGCTCAGCAGTTAAAGCTGCCTGCTCATATAGCTGGCTGGCCAGAGTTCAATTCCCTAGTACCTACGTAAAGCCAGATGCACAAAGTGGAGCATGTGTCTGGGATCTGCAGCAGTACGATGCTCTGGCATGCCCATTCCCCCCCCCCACACACCTCTTTCTCCTTTAAAATAAATAAAAATATTTTTAAATGAAGTCTAGAATCCTATGACCCTAAGTGGAGATTTGAACATTCCTCCTGAGGAATATCAAA
This sequence comes from Zapus hudsonius, assembly GCA_004024765.1. NCBI lineage: Eukaryota > Metazoa > Chordata > Mammalia > Rodentia > Dipodidae > Zapus > Zapus hudsonius. The sequence continues at coordinate 722 of PVHP010048530.1, forward strand.
ACAGGAATCTCTTAGTGGCACACGCCTTTAATCCCAGCACTGGGGGGAGGGGGAGGCAGAGGTAGGAGGATTGCTGTGAGTTCAAGGCCACCTTGAGAACATAGTGAAATCCAGGTCAGCCTGGGCTAGAACGAGACCCTACCTTGAAAAACCAAAAAACAAACAAACAAAAAACCAGGAATCTCCTCCCTGAGATATTGACAGAGCAAATAGACCTAACAAATCAATGCAGAGATAGAGGATTTGAGAAACAGAAGGTGAGGCACAGAGGTAGAGAGAAAACTCCATTGTGGGCATGATTTTACTTTGAGGACAAAACAGAATGGGCAGTGGCTAGGTGGGGCTCCAGGTCAGGGATCAGATTTGAGGGAAATAAGATGGTAACCGAGAGATGTTTGTGCCTAGGGAGGGAGGAGCCAGCGGGTATAAGGATATGCCAATGGAGGGTGGCGAGTGGCAGGGAGGGTGGGACACAGGACAAGGGAGCCTGAAGGGTTGTCGTGTGCATATGGGGAAGGGAATGCTGAGGTGGAGAGGGGAATCCTTTCCCAAGGGCCTGAGCCACCGGGCCCTGCTTTGCGACCTGGTCTCCTGAGGACGGGGCAGCTTGGGCAGGGTCTTCACCAGTGTCTGAGGCACACGTCTCCCCTTCTCCTATGGCCCCAAGGTAACACAAGTTGGCATGGGAAGCTACCTTATTATAGGAAGGTGGGACAAGGGTACTGTTTTTATCACTTTTCATATATTTAGAAGTTTGTCTAGGGCTAGAGAGATGGCTTAGAGGTTAAGGCACTTGCCTCCAGTGCCTAAGGCCCTAGGTTCAATTCCCCAGGTCCTACATAGGCCAGACCCACAAGGTGGTGGCCCTGGTGCGCTCTCTCTCTCTCTCTCTCTGCTTGAAAATGAATAAATAAAAAATATTAATAAAAAAAAGAAGTTTGTCTCTAACGGTCCTTTAAAATATCCTTAAAATAAGGATAAAAAGAGAGAGGGAGGGGCTCAGTAGTTAAGGTTCTTGCTGCAAAGCCTAATGACCCGGGTTCAACTCCCCAGTCAGATGCATGAGAGGCACGTGCATCTGGAGTTCGTTTGCTGCTGCTGGAGGCCCTAGTGTAACCGTGTTCTCTCTAAATAAATAAATAAATATTGTAAAAAAGAGAGAGCGAGGGAGGGAGGGAGAAGCCATGCCACCAGACAGGAAGCCCAGAGCATTGCAGGGGTCAGACTCTCTCTGCCTTATGTAACAGCCCATTCTTGTACGTTATTTTCCTTTGTTTCACTCCAGTGGAGCCTGACCTGGAATTCACTCTAGTCCCAGGCTGGCCTTGAACTCACATCAATCCTCCTACCTCTGCCTCTTAAGTGCAGGGATTAAAGACGTGCGCCACTACACCCCACTTGGAATTAGCCACTCTTTTTTAAAAATTATTTATTTGTTTATTTGCAAGCATAGAAAGACAAAGAGAAGAAAGACAGAGAATGGGTGCTCCAGGGCCTCTAGCTGCTGCAAATGAACTCCAGATGCATGTGCCACATTGTGCATCTGGCTTTAGTGAACATGAGGAATTGAACTCGGGTCTTTAGGCTTTGCAGACAAGTGCCTTAACCACTGGGCAATCTCTCCAGCCCCAGAATTGACTGTTCTTTTTATTTGTTTGTTTGTTTCGCAAGGTAGGGTCTCACTTTAGCTGGAGCTGACCTGAAATTCACTATGTCGTCTCAGGCTGGTCTCAAACTCACAGTGATCCTCTTACCGAGTGCTGGGATTAAAGGTGTGCGCCACCACGCCCAGCTCAGGATTAACCGTTCTTGAGAGACAATTTTGCAATCACTATTTCTGTTTTCAGTCTGTTGGTATTTTTAAAAATGTATAAATCATTACACTAAAACTCTACTAGCCACAGATCCCATTTGGGAGGGCTCTCTGAATGTGATTTTAGGGTCAAAACATGAGCTGTTAAAATGTTGACAGGATGGCTTCTTTCTCCTCAAACCTCAGCCTTATGAACAGAATTTTGAAATCATCTTCTGAAATAAACTGGTAATAAGGCATCTAGGCCAAGGGGGCCACCGAGCCCTCCAGCTGGCTGTTCCAGCCATGTGCACATGTCCAAATGCCTACTTCTGACCTCCTTGCCTGAGACTGACCGGAGTCTGGGTATCCGGCCAAGGCCTTGGTTCTGTTTGCATAGTTGCCTAATCTCTGTATTTAGCAAACAAAGCTAGGCTCCTGAAGCCCAAACAAGGGAGCATCCTGGGGCTCTTTGGGCTCTTCTGACCCACCCAGAAGTCTCCAGAGGACCCAAGAGGCACCAAAGTTAGCATTCCCTACGGAAGGGAAGTGACTGGGCCAGATGTCCTGACTCCACAAATCCTGTTTTGAGAAAATGGGTCACTGCTGATAGATAAGGCTGACAGGGGCAAATGGGGTGGAGAGGACTGACCCCAATAAACTTAATGTGTTCTGGATGCTAAGTCCCCAGCTGATGGCAGTTTTGGAATCGGAATCTTGGAACTATGTTGTTGGGGGCGGGCCTATGGGGTTATAAACCATTTTCCCCTTGCCAGTGTTTGGCACACCTTCCTGCCTCTGTTTGCTGTGCTGTGGTGGAGGTGATGTCCACCCCTCTGCTCATGCCATCGTTTTCTTTGCCATCACGGAGCTTCCCCTTGAGTCCGTAAGCCAAAATAAACCCATTCCTCCCATCAGCTGCTTTTTGCTGGGTTCTTTTCTGAGCAATGATGAGAAGTCAACTACAACCGTCTTCAAAGTGTGTCCACGTGGGGAGTGGAACGGGGCCAGAGTTGGTGTCTCTCCACTGGGCAGGGAGGGAGCAGGTGAAGATCTGGACAAAGCAAAGAAGGCTCCTGAGCTCTGAGCCAGGGACAAGCTGGCTCCAAGAGCAGGTTTGACATGTCAATCTTCAAGTCCTGTGTTCCCCAAGGTCCCAGAATCCAGACATCTTATAAAGCCAGACATAGTGGCACACATCTGTAATCACACCTCAGGACTTGGGAGGCTGAAGCAGGAGGATCAGGAGTTCGAGGCCAGCCTGGACTACATAGTGAGCTTGAGAGCAGATGGAGCTACGTGCGACCCTGTCCCAACCTCCTCCCTCCAAAAACATAGGCCTTCTTTGCACTTCTTTGAGCCGGTGACACTGGACCGATCAAGATCAATTACCAGTCAGTGTGGTGGCCACCACCCCACACAGGCTCTTGAATGTAGCTGGTCTGACCAGCTTTAAAGGTTCAATACAAAATAAAATATAAAATAATTAATAATTTTGTACATTGGACTGAGCATGGTGGTCCATGCCTCTAATCCCAGCCCCTGGAAGACAGAGGTAGGGGCATCCTGTGAGTTCAAGGACAGCTTGGGACTACAGAGTGAATTCCAGGTCAGCCTGGGCTAGAGTGAGACCCTACCTCGAAAAACCAAAAAGAAAAAAAAAAAATCTATTTAAGGAAAAACACCAAATCCGGCCCCCTCTTTCCTTCCTACAGTCACTGTTTGGAGACCTGGGCCTGGTCTTCTTCCTTTACCTCTGGGTGCCATTTCAACACCAGGCTGTCTTCTGACCACTCCTTGCAGAACCTCCAGGGAGCAAAGCCACCAATGGCCTGGTTTCCTCATCCACTGACTCCTGCTGGTCTTGCCCAACCTGACCCCAGGCAGGCGGATGGACGGAGCGGGCACCCTGCTGCTAGAGTCCTCTCCTGACCGCCCAGCGCCAGCCCCTCTCGAAGCCCTTACAGCTCGTGATCTCTAGGACTCCGGCTTCACCCACTTCTCACTTCCTGCCTTCTCTGGGCATCTCCACTTCTGCTACAGTCTGTTTAAACAATTGTCTCCAAGTGAGCAGCCCCCCAAGGCTGACCTCTGAGTTCTATAGGTCCTCATGTTCAAGGTGTCCAAGATGGCTGGGCATGGTGGCACACACCTTTAATCCCAGCACTAGGGAGGCAGAGGTAGGGACATCCTGTGAGTTTGAGGCCAGCCTGGGACAACAGAATAAATTCCAGGTCAGCCTGGGCTAAAGTGAGACTCTACCTCAAAAAAACAAAATCAAAAACAAACAAAAAAACAACCAACCAATCAAACAAACAAAGAAAAAACCAAGGTGTCCAAAATGTACCTGGTCACTCTTACCATCCACCTATGGAGACATCAAGACCCTTCCTTCTGTCAGTGGCCTAAATAACCCTTTGAACAGATTTACGCAAAGTCAACTTGGCCTGTCTCTGTCTGTGACCCTCCCTCTTGGCTCTTGGCAGCTTGAGGCTTTGACCTTTCAGGCTCAGGCTAGAGAAATGGCTCACTGGTTAAAGGCTCGTGCTCGCAAATCCTGAAGGCCCAGGCTCAGTTCCCTGGTGCTCACCTAGAGCTACACAGAGTGAAGCGTGCAACTAGAGTTTGTGTCTTTCTCTCAAATAAATAGTTAAAAACAGAACAAAAAACCTTCTAAGTTTAAGTTGAGTAGAAGGGAGGCATCCCCTCCTAAATTCCACCCAAGACTCCGGGGCTTACTTTGACTGGATAAAAAGTCCATTCTGGAACAAATCTCTGTCTCTAAGGATGGGCATGAGTGGATGGGCCACACCTGGGTCATGTGACTTCCCTGGAAACAGTTCTATGTATAGGTAATGTACTGGTAGTTGCCAGGGCTGAGGGTGGAGCCCCTCTTAGACTGTAAGGACTGAGTGGGTGAGTGTCGTAGTCAGCCACAGGTCGCTGGGATGAATCTCCAAACCAGGCACAATTTTGGGGAGGAAAGTATTTATTGAAGTAACAGATCCAGGGGACGTTAAGGAAAAAAGGCTGGCCCCTTTTCATAGATCCAAGTAGTGACAGAGACAGCACCTCCAGAAGCCAGCAAGCAAGCACACTGTAACACTGTAATTCACAAAATTCAGAACTGCCAGACCTGGGGTTCCAGCTGCTGTTTTGCATATGTATCCCTAGAATTTTGCATCCAATTTAGAAAGGGTGTCATGACCCCAGGAGGCCAGGCCAAAGTGACACTTCCTCCAGGCAGAAGCCTGGAGACAATTCACAATTATAATAAATTCTATTGGGGGACATTTACTCAAAACTACCACAGTGAGAGATGGTCCCACAAGGATTGTCTATTTCCAAAAGAAGAGAGAATTGATTCTGGGCCAGGAACCCACCCCCTCGGCCTATCCCCTGGGGCAAATGCCCACCCCTCAGTCCATCCCCTGGGGCAAATGCCCACCCCTCAGTCCATCCCCTGGGGCAAATGCCCACCCCTCAATCTATCCCCTGGGGCAAATGCCCACCCCCTCGGCCTATCTCTGCGTTTCCTTTTGCTGTTACATAACCCCAAGGTACCAGGTTGATTCTGACTGCCCGTCTTTCCTTCCATTTCGCTAGTGTAACCCCCTCTTTCTGTCCTTGTCTCTGAGGAAACATTTTCCCTAGCCTCATCTTCCACATCACTAACCTGTCTTTCTTAGCCCACGCTCGTGTGTGTGGTGGATGCACAGTGTACGCACGTGTCCCTGTGTCCACCTGTGGAGGACAGAGGAGGACCTAGGCTCTTCCCTGTTGCTTCCTTGGTTCGGAGGCTTCATTGGCTGCCTTCTGGCTGTCTCCTGAAAGCTTAGATTAGCTGGCACTTCTCCTCTACTCCAGGGGGGTGTGGGTGTCTGTTTTTGTCACTAAGTAGGCTCAACACGATGCTGTCCCACAATTTGCTCACCCATTCACCTGGTGGTAGGCGCACAGTTGTTCCTTGCTTGAGGCTGTCACGAATAAACGCTTGCGTGCACGTCTTTGTGTGGGTGAGCGCTCCTCCTTCTTGAGTAGATGCCAAGGGGTAGGATGGGTGGGTCCTAAGGTAAGGCCAAGAGGGGTTGGGAGATGGCTCAGCGGTTAAGGCGCTTGCTCCAAAGCCTGCCTGCCTGGGTTCAATTCCCCAGTATCCACGTAAAGCCAGATTCACAAGGTGGCTCATGCATCTGGAGTTCCTTGGCAGTGGCGAGAGGTCCTGAATTTCTCTCTCTCTTTCTCATCTTGCAAATAAGTTTTATATATAAAATATATATATAATATAATATATATAAAGAAAAATTGCCAGCTGGGCGTGGTGGCTCACGCCTTTAATCTCAACACTTGGGATGAAGAGGTAGGAGGATCACCGTGAGTTTGAGGCCAGCCTGAGACTACATAGTGAATTCAAGGTCATCCTGGGCTAGAGAGAGACCCTACCTCGAAAAACTAAAAAAAAAAAAAAGAAAGAAAGAAAAAAGCAAAGCTGCCAGCTGTTCTGTGAAGCAGTGTGACAGCCACCAGCCATGTGTGGGAATCCAGGTGGCCACGTCCTCCCTCTCACCTGCTCTTGCCAGAGTTTTTAAACTTTTTATTGACAAGGTCCAGGCATGTAGCCAATATACAATGAACACGACCCCTGGCCCGCTCTCTCTTCCCCTCCTGAACCCTTCCTTCACTGAATCCCTTCTTCTTTCCAACTAGTCTCTTCCATTTTGCTGTCCTCATCTCCCCCTCCCATGACGCAGGTCTTGGGAAGGCGAGGTCGTCAGTACCAGCACCTCTGTGTTGGAAAGACAGTATTGCAGAGCACTCCCCCTTCCTTTGGCTCTTGGATTCTTTCTTTTGCGGGGTCCCTGAGCCTGGGAGGGAGGGGTGATCAAGGAGGCCTCGTCAGGTGATTGAACACGAGCCATTCTGCACACCAGCAGCGGCGTTGGTGGTTCAGATCTGCGTTTCCTCGAGAAGGACATTGCGTGTTTTCTGGGCTTGTTAGCCGCTGTTATCATTCTTTGGTGAAGTGGCCTGTGAACTGCCTGTTGCCGGTTGCATCACTGATGTGATTTGCTAAAGCTGTTGAGATACTTTGCATTAACTATCTACGAAAGATTTAGTCTTTCGTTTTCTTTTTATATATAGATATGTAGAGAATTTACTTACTTGGGTTTTAAAAAATTTACTTATTTTTACAATAACTTATTTACTTGCAAGCAGAGAGAAAGAGAGAGAGAAAGAGAGAGAGAGAGAGGCAAAGAATGGGCCTCCAGCTACCACAAATGAACTCCAGATGCACACCCACATCTGGCTTTATGTGGGTACGGGGGAATCCAATTCAGGGCGTTAGGTTTTGCAGTCAAGAACCTTAACCACTGAGCAATCTCTCCATATATTAAGGTAGGGTCTCATTCTGACCTGGAATTCACTCTGTAGTCTTAGGGTGGCCTTGAACTCACGGCAATCCTCCTACCTCTGCCTCCCGAGTGCTGGGATTAAAGGCGTGCGCCACTATGCCCGGCTTAAAATAATTTTTTAAAGAAACACTTCCATGTTATCATTTTATCTGAGTTGTCAAGTTTTTTTGTTTTTGAGACAGTATCTCCCCAGGACTACAGCGCCCACAAAGAATGATGGAACCCTGGCTTCTCTTGACAATCACTTCGGTGTGGCCCAGGGCTGGGATATGTCCTGACAGAGGGCTGGAGTCCCCTGCTCTGTCTGGAACAGTCTTGGGTGGCCCCTGGCCATAAGCTCTCCCACTCACAACCAAAGTGTAGTGCAGTCTTCACCCCGCATGGCCTGACTCATGTCCACATGGAGCGTGTGGTTTAATAAAGGACACATCAGACACGTGTGTTAATTTGAAGCTTACATATGTGCTCTTCAAGCTCAACAGAATTTAAGCCCACCCAAGGGGAGAATTTTGTCTCCACATAAAATCTGCAGGTTTGGTTTAGGATCGCCACGTGCATGGTGACAAGAAACAGCAGACACCTGTGGGCTTTGTTTTGTTCTGTTTAAGTGGACCCAGGCCATGCATGGCTCGCTTGCCTGGACCAGGCCTCGGCTCCCATCGACTGCCCTTAGCATGTTACTGTCACAGGCCAATTACTTGGTGGCCACCTGTCACACTCATCATCTCCACCTGACCTGTCTTCAACTTCACCTCTCATAACGCTTGCTGGAGCAATGGTTTCTCATTGCTGGGATAACACAGGGGCCAAGAGTGGCCTATGGGAGGGAAGGGTTTGTTTCATGTGCAGAGTTTCTAGGGGAGGCTTCATCATGGCAGAGGAAGCTGGCCCACTTCAACAGACAACCACAGGGGGGGGGGGAGAGAGAGAGAGAGAGAGATTGAGACAGACAAACAGACAGACAGACAGACAACACACAGCTAGCAGAGCTGGCTCTGAACACATGCTAGACTGGACTCCCCAACATCAAGGTCAGCCCCTAGTGACACCCCTCCTCCAGCAAGGCTCCACCTCCCAAAGGCTCCAGCGGCTGGGGACCAAGTTGGAAGCTTAATCTAAAATACCTGAGGCTATGGGATGTTTACTTTTGTTGATCGATTGATTTGGTTTTTCCAGGTAGGGTCTCACTCTAGCTGACCTGGAATTCACTCTGTAGTCTCAGGGTGGTCTTAAACTCATGGCAATTCTCCTACCTCTGCCTCCCGAGTGCTGGGATTACAGGCGTGCACCACCTCTTCAGGCTTCTCACTTTTTTTTTTTTTTTGAATTTTTATGTTAAGTCTCACTGTAGCCCAGGCTGACCTGGAACTCACTCTGTAGTCCCAGCCTGGCCTCGAACTCACAGTGACTCTCCCACCTTGGCCTCCCGAGAGCTGGGATTAAAGGCTTGCGCCATCATGCCAGGCTTGACATTTACATTGAAACCATCACGCTGGGCTTCTGCTCCCAAATTCCCAAACTTCTCTCAGAGGCGACGCCCCTGTCTCCTTGACTCCAGCACGTGTCTTCTCAGCTTGGTGGCCGGGTTGGTCACACCTCCTTGAGAGCTTCTCTTCTACTTTCCTCACATCCTTCTAGCCACTCCCCCATCTCCACTCCCTGCCCTCCACCTGCCTTTAAACACCGCTGTTCCGGGGCTGGCGCCATGGCACTGCCAGGAAGGGTGCTGGCTGTGCAAGCACCTGGCACCCTGGCACCGCATCAACAGCTACCATGGCTCATTTGGCCTGGCTGGCCAGTCGTAAGGCTTGCAAGGCCCACTGCTGTTCACCACCATTGATGACTTCTCTCTCCCATAGGGCTGCAGGCAGCCATAGCTTTTTCCAGCTTTCGGTCAGCTGGTTAACAGGGAGGAGGTTTCCAGCTCAGCTCCAGCTTGATTTCTCAGTGATCTGCAGCCCAAGCATGTGGGGTCTTCAGCAACAGGGTCTTACCTTCTTGGTCTGGTGGGCAACCTGAAAGCCTTGGCAATGGCCTGCATTGTTCCGGGGGATTCGGGAACCTTCCTGGCCAACAACTCATTGGAATGTATTCCATCCCCGAAACAGAGTTTTTCTAGTAACAATCTATGGCTTCTGGGTGTAGTGGCACGTCTATTGTGGGGGGAATCAACTGCTCTCTAATTGGACTGGAGGCTCGCTCTACAGGAAGGGACACATGCCTGACACTGAAGACCTAGTCCAAAGGGGACACATGCCTGATACTAAAGGCCCTGGTCACCAGTGAAAATAGGCACTTGCTTGCAAAGCCTGGCTGCCTAGGTTCAATTTCCCAGGACCCACTTAAAGCCAGACGCACAAAGTGGCGCACGTCACCTTGTGTCTGGAATCATTTGCAGTGGCAAGAGGCCCTGGTGCACTCATACCCACTCTGCCTGCCTGCCTTTCTCTCTCTCTCTCTCTCTTTCAAAGAAAGAAAGACAGGCCGATAAGCCGACATCCGGACAAGAGATGAGCCACCCCAGATCTTCCATAAAGGCTCCATATAGAATCCCGCAGAGTGGTGGGATAAACACGAGTCCTATAATCACAGCCATTCAGTCAACCCAGGATAAGCCACATAGACAAGACACCAATGATTTTCAACGCAACCTAGAGCTGAAGTGCAGAGAGACCCCTAAGACCTCAACAATAAAGCAGCCTTAATACTCACCCACCATGACTCAGGGAACTGAGCGGAAGAGGGGTCGGAAAGATTGTGAGAGCCATGGTGGGGGAGAACTCCCAGAGACATTGCTCCCCTCAGTAACAACATACAAAGGGGGGGTGGAATCGGGCTGACTCCTAGGCTATCCATAACCCCCTACCCCATGGACTGATCCAGACTGCCCATGAAGGAGGATATCTGGCTGATTGGGGACAGGAAGGAGGGCAATTGGGGAAATGGGGACATCAACTCATTATCTGTTCATTAAATGTATCTAATTATGGATAATAAAATAAAATAAAATAAAAAAAGAAAAAAAAATTTTTTAAAGAAGTGAAAATATGTAAGATTAGGAATATAAATGGAGAAACTACAACAGGCACTACAGTCATTTTAAGAATCCACATGACTGTACATTAACAAGCTTAAGAGAACTGAATGATGCTGAGATGAAATGCCACCAAAACCAACCTAAGAAAAAACAGAACTATTTGAACACCCTGGTGGACTGACCACAAAATGATAATGAAAGAAAACTACCGAAAACAGTTCCAGGGCCCAAGGGTTTACAGCTCACCTCCACCTAACCTGTACAGACCAGAACAAGAAATTCTACTGTCATTTAAAAAATATTTAATTATTAAATATTTATTTTATTTAAATAAAAATAATTTTATTTTATTTTATATAATTGAATTATATTTATTTAATTGAGAGAAAGAGAATGGGGAATGAAGGCCAGGACCTCCAGCCGCTGCAAATGGACTCCAGATGCATGTGCCACTCTGTGCATCTGTCTCTAAGTGGTACTGAAGAATTGAACTCAGGTCATTAGGTGTTTCAGACAAGCACCTTAATGGTTGAGCTCTCTACTGTCATTTTATGAAGTAAGCATAACTCTAACCCTAAAATCTAATAGAGGTATTACTTTGAGAGAAGTAAATTATATGATGTAAAGATTCAAAAGAGAAGAAAAAAAAGACACAGGAAAACTACCAAAACAATAACAAATTAACACGATATGTCCAAATAAAGTTCCAGCATTCCAGAGGCAGAGGTAGGAGGTTCACTGTGAGTTCAGGGCCAGCCTGGGCTAAAGTGAGACCCTACCTCAAAAAACGACACCAGCAAAAAAAAAAAACCAACCCCCTCCCCCCAAAAAAAGGCACAGGGCTGGGGAGATGGCTCAGGGTTAAAGGCACTTTCGTGGCGCTTGAGTGTCAAGTTCAGATGCATCTGGAGTTCATTTGCAGCCCCAAGATATCCTGGTGCACTGATTCTCTTTCTTTCCTTCTCATAAATAAATAAATATTTTTAAAAATTAAAAATCAAAGCAACAAAAATATGGTCAAAATGCTGAAAATGCATTTTCGACAATTCACCAGCTACCACTCATCCCAGTAAAAGCAAACAGCATCAAACAACGGTCCCAGACATTGCTAGGGAAATGACAAGTACAGCAACTGGGAATCACTTTGCACCTAGGAGACTGACAAGAAGGACAGGGCAGGGCAAACACCATGGCTGTGGCTCTTCACACTGTTGAGGCTGTTTTGGACTTTGACCTTGGGTGCAGTGCGTCCTGGGAATCAGAGAAGGTGCCTACTGTGTGCTGCTTTTAGGGCAGGGGGAAATAGACCCTGGGGTGTGAATGAGATGTCCCTTACAGACTCAGGTGCTCTGAATGCCTGGTCCCCAGCTGGTGGCAATTTGGGAGGCAGAAACTTGGCACTGGGAGTGGACTTCGGGGCATTATAGGCCACTCTCTCTGGCCAGTGAGCTCACAGATGACTTCCACCCAGTCATGTGAGCCAGCTCATTCTTGC
>PVHP010048531.1:0-12802 GCA_004024765.1 Zapus hudsonius
CAGGACCAAGCAGAGAGAAAGAGAGAAGCCATCACCAGCACCACACACACAAAACAGCAAACAGGCAGGGAGCAGGAACCTGTTTGACTTCTGGACCATCTCAATGCTTACTGACCTTGAAAGTGTGTTATCTTCATAGATGGCCCAAGTTCCTCCATGTGTAAGAGACTTACCTCAAGCAGCTCTCTGACTGCTATTCTTTCGTGGACAGTGGAGGACAAACTGTGGCTTAGCACGGAGAAATCACCCCAATAAACTACAAACTTTGTAAGATGAGGGTGTGATTGCACTCCTGCCCCTTGAGCAGTGTCCCCACCCGGCCGCCCCTTCCTGCAGGTGCTCCTGCCTGCGGACCTCAGTGTCCTGCAGTCAGGTGTGGGGGTGACGGGGACTCACCTTCACACTTGAGTATGAAGAAGTCCATGTTGTGGCTGAAGGAAGCACTGAAGTAGGTACAGTTCTCCACCAGGTCACAGGATAGGCACTGCCGGTTGAAGGTGCCCACTGTGTTAGCACTGCAAGACCAAAGAGTGTGACAGAGGTGAGGGGCATGACCACAGAGCTCGGTCAGGCCCTGCATCCCCTGGTTGGGTACTTCCAGATGATTGCCACCTCTCCTGTGAAGCTGCTTGGGAGAATCCTGCTGCTAGACTCCCCTCCAAGTCCCCACGGGATCCCTAACTCCACTTCCCAGAAGCCCTCCTAAGCTGACGGCCATCTCTCGGCCCTTCAGCTGTCTGTGGGGATGGCCCGCAGGGTGAGGCCAGGGTGTGGTTATAGGGGCTGTCACCTGGTGTAGTCGGGGGTATTATTACCTAGTATGGTAGAGGATACTATTACCAGCTGTGCCCATGGGTACCATCATCTGGTATGTCATGGCACTGTCACCCGGCATGGTGACACTATTCTGAGGTGTGGTCATGGGTGCTACATCTACTACAGTCATGAGTACCACTGCCTAGTGTGTGCGTGGGTGCCATCACCTGGTGTGTGTGGGGGTACCACACCCAGTGTGTGCGTGGGTACCACCACCTGGTGCATCCGTGGGTACAACCGCCTGGTGTGTGCATGGGTACCACACCTGGTGTGTGTGTGGGTACCACACCTGGTGTGTGCGTGGGCATCACACATGGTATGTGCATGGGTACCACCACCTGGTGCATCCGTGGGTACCACCGCCTGGTGAGTGTGTGGATACCACACCTGGTGTGTGCGTGGGTGCCATCAGCTGGTGTGTGCATGGGTACCACACTTAGTGTGTGCATGGGTGCCATCACCTGGTGTGTGCATGGGTACCACACCTGGTGTGTGCATGGGTGCCATCACCTGGTATATGTGTGGGTGCCGTAGGTGTGGTCCCTCTCCAGGATTCTAAGCATGCTCACCTATCCTGCACCCTCTTTGAGATCACAGACTTGTGTCATTGGATGGTAGTGCTCAGGTGGCCTCTTCTCCCCTTGGCGACTGTTTGATTCCCAAACCAGACCGCTGACCTTGAACCATGGTTGTTCCCCATGAAAATCTCTGACTATTTGAGCAAGGAAAGTCTCATAGAGTCAGTCATCCACGGGGCAAGGTATCAGCCTGACAAAAATCAGAAAAAGGCCTTGGTTTGGTGGCCGCAGCCCTTGGCTTTTCTCCCCAGGCGTGACAGCTACTCAGCTTTCCCGGCTGTCTCCTCGCTCTGGAAAGTTCCGGCTGTGCCAGGTGGGAAGGCCCTGGTGCAGGGGAGCCAGGTTACCTGTAGAGTTGTCGTCTCTGTGGCAGGTCCTCCGTGCTCAGGAAATAGCTGCCAGGACGGAAAGCATACAGGGTTAGCTCACCTCCGGGCATGCTTGCAGCCCACACGCTCTGCCCTCTCTGCACAGACTCCTTGGGGACTATCACTGCGCCCTGCTCTGCATAATACTGTCGGCACTAACGCTAGGTCCAGCTTCACCCACAGCCAGAGCAGGGGAAGGCCAGACACAAAGGACAGAAGGACACACCTGGGCACTCATTTTTGGCTTGAGGTGTCTCCTGCACTGACCTTGGCCTCAGGGACCTTGGCGAGGATGATGGCAATGCCTGTCTGTATTTGGGTGTGGGTACCAGATTCGTACCCGTCCTCAGGGCAGGGACCTGAGAAGTGTTGTTTTTTCCTCTGAGGGCACCGTTGGCCTCCGCAGAGGGAAAACAGAGAAGCGGTGGGAGCTGAGCGAGCTGTCCGCTGTCCGCTGTCTCAGGGCTGGACTCCACAGAGCTGGGGGGATGGCACAGGGGGGTCCAGCGAGGCACAGAGGCGAGAAGATGTGTATAGTATATCCACGTGGTTCTTTATTCAATTGGGGGAACTTACATTTATAGGAAAAAAGGGGGCCAGGGGGATGGGGAATAGGGAAGAGAAAAGGAGATTGGTTGATGGGGGTGGTGAGTTGGCAGCCTGAGAATACCTCATTTGGGGGCCTGAGTGGCGGGAAATATGTGATGCTAGCCATGGTCCGTGGGGATGGGTACAAGGAAGTTTGTCTGATACCCAATGCCAGTCATGCTGAGATGGAAATGCTGGTTTCTGTGGCCCATGGGGGTTGGGAGTCAGGGTTGATGGAGCCGGGAAACACCTACCGAATTATCGGGTTTCACCTCACTCATACATCCTTAACCCTTTGTTCTCCATGCCCTCAGTAGCAGCGCCAACAGGCAGTGCCCAACAGAGAAAAATGCCCAAGAACCCATGCACACAGCCTGGCCCAGGGAATGTGTGTCCACTGATTTGCTCATGACAGCCAATGCTCCCTGGGAACTGTGATGCTAGGGGGCCACGGGTGCTGCACTGGGCCTGGCTCCTGCTGTTGCCAATGGATGAGGTGGAGAAAGCGGAATTTCTCTGTGGTTGGCTTATTAACTTTTTCTTTTTTAAAATGTGTGTGTGTGTGTGTGTGTGTGTGTGTGTGTGTGTGTGTGTGATGGTGCATGTTTGGAGGTCAGAGGGCAACCCTGAGTGTTGGCCCTTGTTTGAGGCAGGGTCTCTGCTGTTCACTGCTGTGCTCACCACACAGTGAGCTTCTAGAATCTTCCTGATCCACTGTCCATCTTACCATAGGAGAGCTGGGGTAAGATGCTGGCTATAGTATCTCGATGTCATTTGGGTTCTGGGGACCCAAACTCACCAAACACTTTATCTACTGAGTCATCTCTCTAGCTCTGTTGTTAAAATGGTAAGTACACCTGTGCTCATGTGTGACCCCTGTGTTCAGTGAGATAGGAATGAATGCCAGGGACACTTTTGTTGGTATTGCTTAAGGAGGGCATGGAGGACAAAGGGTTAAGAGGGTGTTGAATGAGGTCAGAAACCCCAGTGGCTAACCCGGTAGGCGTTTCCCCATCTCCACCCTCAACTCTGAGACTCCCAACCCCCCAAAAAGCATGCCACATAGACCCAGGTTCGCACCCCAGCTGTACTTAGAAGGTGGCAGTTCTACCCCCACCATCTGATATGTGCCCAAGCTTATGTCCACATGCAAAGCAGATATTCACAGGTTGCTGATTTCTGTCAATCCCCATTGTCTATTTTTCCCCCTCTCTTCTCCTCAATTTTTATTTAACCCACAATATTGCTACAATAAGGAGAGATTGGAATTTCTTATCATGGGACTTCTTGCCATGGACGCTTATTCCCCGGGTCTTTGCCCGTTACTGCGCTGTAACACATGGGGAACCGTGTTTCCCCTAGGAAGCCATGCTTCCAGAGCTGAACACACACAGAGCTATAACACTTCCACAGGCTTTCGGGCCCACAGACATGCCTCTATGGGTGCCCGGTTTCGGGTCCCCTGCAGCCATCGGACCCGCTGCCGCTGCCACGGTCACCTCTGTGCCGCTGATATACTGATATGGAGTGGGCTTGCGCCCCAGTGCCAGCCTCAGCAGCCCTGGCAGCCACTTCCAGAGCAATGACCCAGAGCGGTTCATGCCCCGGTGCTAGCTGGACATGCCTCCACCTGCTGCCCAGGATCGGCGCCCCAAACGCCTCTTCCCAGCTCCCCCCCATGCATTCCTGTCTCCACTCTCCACTCTGCCTGCGCGGCCCTGGGAAAACTCCAGCCAGACCCGTTCCTGTTCCTTTTTCTTTTTTTTATTAAAACAACAACCTTCACCTTCAGCACGTGCCCAGGACCAGCGGAGATGGATTAAGCATCCATTCCACAATGTCCCCTCAGCAAATATGTCACCTCCCAGGTCTGTGCAGGCTTCTCTTTGTCACGGTGCCCTGTATCTGAGTCTGGATGTACTCACAAGCGACTCCATCTAGAGGGCCAGGAGGTCGCCTGTCCTGTGTTCTTTATTCTATGAGCTAATTTTACTGGAAACAACGAACGTGGCCTGCGGGGGCTCACTCACATCTTATTCCGCTTCTCGTCATAGGACAGGATCTTTGTCACATCCCAGTCGCCGGAGGTGATGGACTGGATGTTGTCATTGCTGCTGTTGGGCTGCAATACAGACAAGCTGTCAGGAATGAGGTGCTGGGCTCCTCCCACTCGCCATCCTTGAGCTGGTCAGAGCAAGGTGACATCTGCGCACCCCTTCTTCTCCCGTGTCCCCTTCTCTGCCTGGCAGTGCCGTGTGGCCCCTCCACCCAATCTCAGTTCCTCTCTCTAAAGTCCAGCTTTCACAGGCTGCCGTGTCCTTGATAGTTGTGACCCGATGAGTGTCATCACTTGTCTAGGGGCCCAGGAGGGAGGAAAGCGCCACTTAGTCACATGACTCGTAGAGTATTTAGAACCACTGTGAAAGTTCGTTCTCTAGCCCAGCTGCTTCTACCTTCTCATTCAGGGCCATTTCCAACAAGAGCAAATGTCTCCTTGCTTTCATTTTGGCTCCGTCTCTGAATCTGCCAGGTGATCAGCAGTCTCCGAGAACGCTATTGACACCCAGCCAGAAGTAGATGCCCACCCCACACACCCATCCCTGCCCTTGCCTCTGCTTCCAAACCCAGGGGCCCCTTGGGCTGTGTTCCTCCCCAAATTTACTTGCACCCCTGCTCCTCGCCCACAACCCCTCCAACGTCTGCAGTTCCAGATGTTGACCTCCATCTGCTTCCATGCTGGCCCCGGGGCAATGCTGTCTGGAACAGCTGTGAACAGCTGTAACTCTGCACCCCAACTTGGGCCCAGAAAGGTGGCCCACCTCTCCTGCGCCCTTGACTGGTTCTTGCAACAATGTTACAGCTCTGGGAGGCACTTGGCAAGTGTGTGTGTGGAGTGAGCATTCTTCAGTGACTGGTCTCAAACCATTTCACCAAGGACCGTGACGAATGGCTGGAGGGCTCTTGAGGACAGTGTGTGAACCAAGCAGCCGTCCTCACCACATTCCCACCATCCCAGCAAGGGATGTGACAGAGAGTTTTCCAGAGAGAGTGACAAGGAGAGGAGCCGCACTCTTCCCCCGACTTTCCCGTTGTCTGATTTCATCCTTTCATTCTGTTTCCTCAGAGGGTGAGGGCAGAGGCTAGAGGACATGCCCACCCTGCACCTTCCGTCTCAGTACCAGCCAGGTCCTCCTGGGCCACCTGCACGCATTCACTTAGGTGTACTTGAGGTTTAAGGCACGTTTGTTAACCTCCAAGGTTAACATACATGTCAGTAGCACAGGTTCCCAACACACCAGACTAAGACCAGGTGAGATGGGGTGGCAGCCACGGCATCGCAAATGATATCTGCCTATAGCTCAAGGTCAAAGGAGGGTGGGAGAGGCTCGCAAGGACCTTGGGAAGAAAGCAGGTGACCTTGAATGGACAGAAAGTTTCAAAAGGAAAGGCAAAAGGTGTTAGAACATAGGTGTGGCCATTTTGAGTTCCACTGCTTCTGGAGTCCAAGGTCACATGGGGAAGCCCAGCCCCCTGCTGTCAGAGCTCAGGTAACCTTGAGTTATCCATGTGGCTTCCTGCCTTCTCCCAACCCCCACGCTGCCTCAAGTGGAAGCATCCTGGGTGCTGTGGGGTCCTGGGGGATGGTGGGTGGGCTCACAGCCAGAGGCCACAAGAAAGCAAGGGATTTACCTGGGATGATGACACCGTGATGTGGTAGAACTTCCCTCGTCCCCCCTGGGGGATCGCTCGGACAAAGAAGAACTTCCGGCCATCCTTGGAGAACACGGGCTCTTCATTCTGCAAAGTAACAAGCCTGGTCAATGCTTGTAATTTTGGGAGCTCTGCTTTCCTTGGGGAATCACGAGCCAGACATGCAGTTTTCCAAGAGCCAAGGAACAATCAAGCCCCAGAGGCCTCAGTCCCAGCTGAAGAAGACAAGGTGACCCTCCGTGTGCCAAGTCCAGTGAAAAGAGGAACACCTGCTCAAGCCTAAAAAGTACAGCGGCCCTAGGTGGCACCCGCTACAAAGCTGCCACGGTGGCCTTTGTTATAGACACCGGAGCACAGGCCCGATTCTCTCTTCTTCCAATCCTGTCTTCATTCTAAATAAACCCAATCTATCTCACACTGAAGAGCCCACCAAGGAGACATGGGAAGAGAAAAAAGCCCTCAGGAGCTAGTTGTGTCTGTTCTAAAATGCAGACAAGAGGGAAGACCCTGGCCAGGGCCTTGCTCTCACCAGGGAAGCCCTACACAACCCGGAGAGATGGTCACTTCTCCCTGATGACACCACCAGCGTTCCCAGGCTTCCCTGCGGCTCCAGGCAGAACATAAAGTCTGGGGCGTATACTGCGGCCACCCTCCCTCCCTGACCTCCCACAAGCTCAACAGGCCATCTGGTCTCCGCAGGACCACCTCTGAAACAACCATCTCCACCTCTCTGAAGCACAAACCTGGAACTTTCTATCTGTAAGCACCAATTAGCTGGCTACAATATACATATACATATGTGTGTGTGTATAATCTGTGCATATATGTTATATATACATGCACACATCTATATAGTGATTTAGGAGTGCACCCTAATGAGGGCTGAGGACAGCAAAAAACAAACAAAGTCCAGCTGCCTTGAAGAGAATTCATTTCCCTGAAGTGAACGCACACGGACAAATGCGATATATACCCAGAGAAATAAACTAACATGTGATTAAAATGACATTTAATCTTCATGAATATTTGCAATAAAATGAAACCTTTAATCTGCCAATATTGATTTTTCTATTTAGAGTTGAAGCGTGGTATTTAGAAGGGAGAGAGAGCGTGGAAAGACCAGGCGTTAATTTGGCTTTTCAGGTGATCTGCTGCTTGCTCCCCGCAGGATGGACACGACAATGTTCCCCCCAGTTTTCTGGGAGAAATGTTTGCACTTTGGACAGAGATTAAAGAGCATTATGATCCATTCTGGCCAGAAGCACTGTGCTCAGAATGGAAGAAGGTCTCCGTTTCTGACATCATCTTTCTGCTGAGCTGTGGAAAACCTTCCACAAGGCTCTGAGGAAAGCACCCATGGGTGTTAAGGCTTCTTCTAGGCTCTTCTTTCTCACATGGTAAACAGATGTCTAGTGACATAATGTGGGGCTTTTTGACTTGGGGACCGGGATTTGATATTCCCAGGGAAATAAAGTATCGTGTAATTTAAACGACACTTAATCTTGTTTGATTTGGGGGAGACATTTCCACTCTCCTTGACACAAGGCCTGGCTCGCCCAGCTCCACGCACAGCCGGCCCCTGTGTTCTGCATCCAGCTCTGTCTGGAACACTTCTGTCTCCCACCAATCCCATGCCTTCTTCATCTCCAATCTTCCAGCCCAAAGTTTGAAATCACTAAACCAGCACTCTGGTTCAAGAAGGAAACTGGTCAGAACCAAGCTCCAGTTCTAGACCCAAGGGCCAGCCAGGCATGGTGGCGCAGGCCTTTAATCCCAGCACTCGGGAGGCAGAGGGAGGAGGATCGCTGTGAGTTCAAGGCCACCCTGAGACTACAGAGCAAATCGGTCAGTCTGGGCTAGAGTGAGACCCTACCTTGAAAAACAAAACAAAACAAAAAACAAAAACAAAACAAAAAAATAGGCCAAAGGCCCTGGCGCTGGAGGGCCCTCATGGAGCCAAACCATAGCCAACTTTCCAGGCCTGGCATCAGTGACGGGTTTGTGTGTGGCCAGTGAGGATTCACCATTTTTTTAGACTATTCCTGGAGGAGGGCGTCTTGGTGGGAGCCCCTTCTTTTTGGATCCTGGGGAGTGTCTGTGGGGTCCAGGCTGAGACTGTGGGCAGGACATGGGAGACAAGAGCAGAACGAGGCAGGGGCCATGACAGCACAAGGTGGGCAGCATTGCTGGAGATCCCCCTCCCCCGACCATCCTGCAGGCTCCAGCATCAGAGAAGCCAGGCAACCCAAGCAGATGGATCCCTGAAGCCTGCAGGATTGTCTTTTTCTTTCTTTCTTTTAAAAAACTTTTTATTCATTTGAAAGAGAGAGCACACAAGAAAGACAGAAAGGAGACACACAGAGAAAGAGAAAGAGAAAGAGAAAGAGAAAGAGAGAGAGAGAGAGACAGACAGACAGAGAATAAGCAAGCCAGGGTCTCTTGCCACTGAAAATGAACTCCAGATGTATGCGCCACATTGTGCATCTGGCTTTACATGGGTACTGGGGAATTGAACCCAGGTTGGTAGACTTTGCAAGCAAGCACCTTTAACCACTGAGCCATCTCTCTGGCCCCTGAAGGGTATTCTTGGTCCATGAAAAAATCTGCCTTGACATGAGACGGTGGATAGGCAAAAGGAACATGGCTTCAGTGTGTCTGGATTATGCCCACAACCTCCAAAGAGAATCAGCCCTGATCCTAAAGAGGTGGCCAGTGACTTTGGGGGGGGGGTTGCAGATGGCAGGCCTAGTCTTTTGTAAGCTTCTAGGATTCCCTCTAAGGACTTTAAAGCATATTAAGGATGAAGAAGGGCTGCTGATTTTGAAAGTAAGATGCATTCATTCTTTCAGAGAGAAAAGAATGCAGTAAGAAGCTGTTTGCTGTTGTATTTCTCTGAGACCAGAGTCCCAGATCACTGTCTGCGGGTGGTCTGGCTTTTCGTGGTTTGTCACTGCAGCCTGCTCAAAGCCCATCTGCCCTTTGACACGGGGTGGGGTGCAGGGGCAGCCAGAGTCATGCAGCCTCTCACAGGAGAGAGTTTCTGTAGCAGAATGTAGTGCTTTAAACTGGAGAGAGTATTGTCCATTTTCAAGCAGTTGCTTCTTCAAATATTAGCTATTTTCTTAGTAATTGAGCTTTTAAAAATATTTTTATTTATTTTCAAGCAGAGATAGGGAGAGAGAGAGAAAGAGAGAGAGAGAAAGAAAGAGGGAGGGAGAAAAAAAGAGGAGGAGAAGGAAGAGGCAGCAGAGAGAACAGGCCTTCAGTCACTGCAAATGAATTCCAGACGCATGTGTCACTTTGTGCATCTGGCTTTTACATGGGCACTGGGGAATTTAACTCCGGTCGTTAGACTTTGCAGGCAAGTGCCTTAACTGCTGAGCTATCTCTCCAGCCCGTAAATGAACTTTTCAAACAATAAAATAATTCTTTTAATTTGTGCCACTCTTCATTTTGACTCCGTTTGGCTGGAAGGACCTGGTTTCCAGAGTCCTGTCTAGGTTGCTCACCGTATCTGGACTGGTGATCCTCCCCTGGGTGGTGAGAACTACATTCAGAACACACAGGAAAATCACCAGATGTCTTTATTTTCTTCCAAGTGGCCAAAGAACAGACTTTTCTTCCGAAGGCTCCCGTCGTCTTTAGCCTCATCCATTGATGGATAATGGGTTGTCGTCTTGTCTGGGCTTCTGGGAGCAGAGCTGCAGGGAACGTGGTGAGCAGTCTCTACGGCAGTGGGCTTTCCTTTCTTCCTTCGTGGGACCACTGGTCACATGGCGGCTCTTTTCAGTCATCCAAGGAACCTCCCTGCCGTTCTCCATCATGACCTTACTATGTGTGTGAGTGCTTCCTCCTTCCCTCACTCTCCACAAACCCCCATCATTCTGACATCACTCTCTCCACCAGCCATGATGTGACACCTGTGACCTGTGACAGCCATTAGTAGATCTTCCTTTGAGAATCATCTATTTGGATTGTCTGCTCATTTGTGAATTGTTAGAGATGCCCTTAAAGTTGAATTCTTTTTTTATTATCCATAATCAGTTACATTATTTAATGGGCAAACAATGAGTTGTTATCCCCAGTTCCCCAATGCCCCTCTTCCCCATCCCAATCAGCTGGATATCCTCCTCCGTGGGCCATCTGGATCAGTCCTTGGGGCTGGGGACCATGAATAGCCTAGGAGTCAGCCCGGTTCCGCCGGCCCTAGTGTGTTGTTACTTAAGGGGGCCGTGACTTTGGGTATAAAGTGGAATTCTTTATTCTGTTCATATGTAGGTGTTAACGGTTTGCAAACCCTCTCTAGATCTCTTTACTCCATTGCTTGTTTGCTCGACTGTGCAAAAGCTTTGTTTCATCTAATCCCATTTGTCCACTTGATTACTTTTGCCTCCCATGGTTTCCAGATTGTCTCAAAAATAATAATAATTGGGTTGGAGAGATGGCTCAGCGGTTAAGGCATTTGCCTCCAGTGCCTAAGGCCCTGGGTTCAATTCCCCAGGACCCACATAAGCCAGACCCACAAGGTGGTGGCCCTGGTGCTCTCTCTCTCTCTCTCTCTCTCTCTCTCTCTCTCTCTCTCTCTCTGTGCCTGAAAATGAATAAATAAAATATTTAAAAAAATAATAATTGCCACCCAGACTAACATCATAGAGCTTCCTCTCAATGTTTTCTTCTAGTCATATTAAGGTTTCAGATCTTCTGTTTAAGTTTTGAGATTTTTTTTTGAAACATGCTATAAGAATCTAATATGATTCTTCTTACATATGGGCATTCGGTGATCTCAACACCAGCTTTTCATGAAATTGTCCTTTCCCATCCATGAGCTCCAGACATACCTGTCAACACCGAGCCAACAGGTCCACTGACCCTGGCCTTTCTCTCTGCGGCATGGCTCTAGGAGTCTTCCCAGGCTTTCTCTTGGCTTCACAGTATATTTTTAAGACCAGAAGTGTGTTGTTTCTAGTTTGTTTTCTGTGTATAGAGGCTATAGCTTTGGCCACGCAGGATCTTTTGTGATTTCATAGGAATTTTATTTTTTTCCACCTCTGTGAAAAATATCACTGGTATTTAAGTGGGAATTGCACACATCTGTAGAGCACTTGGGGTAACAGGTGCACATTAACGACACGGATCCTCCAGTTCAGAAACACAGGACATCTTTATGTCTGCCTCTCCAATTTCCCTCATCGATATATTTCATGGTCTTCATTGAACAAATCTTTTATCTTTCTGGCTAAGTTGATTTGTAAGTATCTTATTATATTTGTAGCTTTGAAAATAAGATTTCCTTGATTCTATTTGGATAATGTTTTGTTTGCACATAGAAGTTCTACTGTTTTTTGTATATTGATTTTTTTTTTGCAATTTCACTGACTTTGTTTATTACTCCTAACAGTTTTGGTACTGTCTTTAAGATTTACTACATATAAAATCATCTGAAAGCAGGAACAATTTAAATTTCTTCCTTTCTAGTCTGGGTACCTTTCATTTCTTTTTCTTGCTTGGCTGTGGCTAGGACTCCTAAGTGTGATGTAGAACAATACCCGTGAGAATGGGTGTCTGTGTCTTGGGCCTCATCTTAGAAGGAAAGCATTCCTCTTTTCCACTTTAGTGGGATGTTAGCTGTAGACTTCCGTGGAGACTTGACTGTGCCAAGTTTCAGAATTCAGAGTCTGGCATTGCTGCCAGGCATGATCCTGACCTTGCAGTTGAACGTGGACAAGATGGCAATGAATTGGAAGGTGATTATTTCTGTTACTCTCGGTACTGATGCGTCCACACTGGTCCAGGTGGTAGGAAGAGCTCTGAGCAGGCTTTTCTCTGAGGGGCCAGGGTATCTGCTCGTTCTTGCTAACCTCTTGGCTTGGACCTGGCACGCGTGCTTGAGCAAAGGGAAACAGCAGCCCCATTGTGTCTTTCCTCTTTTGGACAGAATTGTCACGGGACAGAACAAGGTTAAACCCTGAAGGTGCTGTCCTGGTTTGATCCAGGTGTCCCCCACAAACAAATGAATGTGTTCTGGGTAATTGATCCTCAGCTGATGGCAGTTCGGGTTTTACAAACTTGCTACAGCTGTGTTGTTGGGGGCGGGCTTTTGGGGATTATAAACCAGCTTCCCCTTGTCAGTGTTTGGCACACCTTCCTGCTGGTGTTTCTAGTGCTGTGGCAGAGGTGATGTCCAGCCCTCTGCTCATGCCATCATTTTCCCTGCCAGGATGAAGTTTCCCCTCGAATCCATAAGCCAAATAAACCCATTCCTCCCCAAGCCGCTTTTGTTTGGGGTCTTTCTGCACAGCAACTAGAAAGCTGACCGCAACAGGTACATTAGTGATGCTACCACCCATAGAAAAGTACCCGAGCTGCCAGGTCGATAATTCCATAAAGGTTGTATTCTGAGTGCTAGAATGTTCTTGAAGCTATAGTTTTATTTCCCATAAACAGGATCTACCACATCAAAAAAATACAGGATAAGCCAGTGAGACAGAAACCAATGATTTCGACACAAAGACCCCTAAGCTCACAACCTTAAAGCAGCCTTAATACTCATCCACCACGACTCAGGGAACTGTGTGGAAGAGGGGGCGGAAAGATTGTGAGAGCCGTGGTGGGGGAGATTATCCAGAGGCATGGCCAGGAGAACCTGGCTGAATACTAGGCTATCCATGGTCCCCTGTCACAAGGACTGATCCAGACGACCCATGGAGGAGGTTATCCAGTGGAGGGGGGAGGGGAGGGCAG
>PVHP010048532.1:0-12493 GCA_004024765.1 Zapus hudsonius
GTGCCTATGGTTGGTCTGTCGCCTGCATGCCCAAACCAGAAGGGACAAGGTAGTGATATCGTAAGCATTGGCCGCATTGGAGTGTGGCTCTTCCCCCTCAAATTTGGCTTTCTGCCTTAAAGAGCAATTGACCAATTTGGCCTTTGCACCCTCAGGGACTAAATTGACCATTGCACGAGGTAAGGCGAATGGAGTCACTTTGGCCTCGACGCTGCCTTTGCATCTCCGAGGGTTTGGTCCCATTGCACCAGAAAAGGAGTGTCCATTTGGCCCTAGGCCTCCCCCCATGTATGGCTTAAAATGCTGGATCCGTAGTCAGAGACGGGTAAGGTCCATGGAAATACATATAAACCTAAGACAGGGTTCTGACGCTTGGAGGTCAGAATACTGATGACGGGTAAGAATGTACTTTGCCATGGACAACCTAAGACAGACACGGTCCTAAGCCATTTTATATAAAAGAAAAGGGGGAACTGCAGGGAGCCGGGCGTGGTGGCGCACGCCTTTAATCCCACTGCAGAGAGCCGGGTGTGGTGGCACACGCCTTTAATCCCACTGCAGAGGGCCGGGTGTGGTGGCACACGCCTTTAATCCCAGCACTTGGGATTAGGCAATGCTTGGAAGACTACTTTGTTAGAGCAAGGAGGTCACAAGCTTTTGCGTATGCTTGATCTCCTGATCCTAGCCAATCCCGAGGCGTCTGGGGGTGGCAAGCAGTAGCCAGCCAATCATGGGATGATCCATGTCCTTTTTTCCTATAAAAGCAGCTGCTTCTTAGCGCTCGACCTTTTGCTTCCTGCCCCCCCCCCTTCAATCAAAGGCTCTCCATTAAAGTGTGATTTGGGAAGGATCTTCGAGTGGTGGTCATTCTTCCTCACTGGTCGAGGAGCGCACCGCATATACTGTTTTTAGTTGGCTGTCCTGTTGCAGCAACAAGAAGGTAATTGCAACACATTTACTGAGGGAATAGAGAATAGGCCAGGGGCAAGGCCCAAGCAAGTCCAAGGCTAGATGCCACTGAAGCCTACTCAATGGGTTAAGTCAGATCTGGGCCAAGAGGATGCAGGCAGCAGCAGCCACATCAATGATTGATGAAACCCACCTTGACGTGTGAGCCTGCACTCCAACCCAGGGCCAACCAGATTTCATAACTAAGACTCCCCTCCACACTTCTTTATCTGTATGCTAGACCTTTTCCAAGGTCTGGCATGTGTAAGCCCTCCAAGGCTTCTTTTATCTCACACCCTTCTTTTGTTTTGAGAAGTCAGGATCTCACTGTTCAGCCTCCTGAGTGCTGGAGGTTCCACAGCACTCTGCATTGTTATCTTCTTACAATAAGCAGCACCTTCAGTTCAAGTTCTTTTCAAGATCTCAAGTGCCATCTAAGATTACTGAAAACTTGTATATTCCACACCAGGATCAAGAGTGAACAATTTACTTTTTCTTTGCTGTGTGTTTATTTCCAAATGTTTGCTTTCAGGGGCTGGGGAAATGGCTCAGCAGTTAAAGGCACTTCAAATATTCACTTTCCTTCTTTCAAATTGTTTTGTTTGGGTTTGGTGCTAAGTTTGAACCCAGGGCTTTGAATGTACGTGCTCTACTCTTGAACTTCCCAACAGCCTCAAAATATATAATTTTCCAAGTTGCTTATTGTGAATTATATGTGTATATGTATGATGTGTATGTGTGAGAGAGAGACAGAGAGAAAGAGAGAGAGAGGAAGGGAGAGGGAGAGAGAGGTATAAGCATTCTTCTGCATGTGTGTGGAGGTCAGAGGATAACTCTGAGTAGTAATCCTTGCCTTCCATCTTGTTTGAGTGAGGGTATCTCACTGTTCACTGCTGTGTTCACTAACTAGTCTGAAAGCTTCCAGCACATTCTCCTATCTCTGCCTTCTGTCTCATTGTAGGCACACTAGGATTACAGATATCCATCGCAGAGTCTAGTTTTGTGTGGGGTCTGAAGATCCAAACTCAGCTACTCACACTTGTGCAGCAAGAGCTTTATTCACTGAACCGCCTCCCAATTTTCAATTTAAACTTGAAATCTGTAAAAATGCTGCTGCTGCTGCTGTTGCTGCTGTAGAGATGTGATGCCAGGTCTGCTTTTGCTATGCTTTCCCCACCACAATGAAACTTCCTTTCAAAATTGTAAGCTGGAAATAAATACTTTCCTTTCATAAGCTGCTTCTGGTTGGGTGTTCTGTCCCAGCATTGAAAAAGTAACTGCTATACGAGGTAATCCCTCCAAAAGAGTGGAAATGCTCATCTACTGTCAAACAGTGTTCACAGTGTCACACAGTGTTCCAAGATCATAGTGCTCAATTCCAAATGTTTGCTTTCTTTCATTTCACTTTGTTTTGTGCTGTTTGGGGTTTGGTACTAGGATCCAATCCAAGGCCTTGATTGAATGTACTTTACCCCTGAAATTTCCCAACAGCCTCAATATATTTAATTTCCTGAAGGATGTTTTGAATTTGTCATTGGTGTCTTATCAAAATGAGGTGTCAACCAGAGGATCTCCAGCTCAAGACCAGTCTGGACTACATAGGGAGACCATGTGTCCAAAAGAGATGTTATCATAAAAAATGAGCTAGTAGGCATCTAACTGATAGGCTGATGGATTGTGTGGGTCACACTGCAAAGAAATTCTGAATGCTCAGTAACATCTCCAAACTTTGCTGATCAAATAGAAGTAAGGCAGACACCCCTTCTCATGTCCCCAGTCAGTACCTCACTCCTGCTGATCTCCTGATCACCAGGTAAACATCAACCGCATAGCAGAACAGCCACCAGAAGCAGGCACTGTACAACAGCTGGATCCACATCTGCAAAGAGGAGGAGCTCAGCATCAAAGTTTCTGGCAGCAGGCATGAGTGCATTGCATCAGGAAATACCATGCGGACATATTCTCTGGAACCCAAGGTGGCTGTGGTCAGGAGAGGTGTGTGCATTTGTCCTCTCTGTACGTAGCTGGATCTGACATAGGAGCTCTGCTTCTGGTACGCTGCAAAGCACTTAGTGGTCCACCATGCTGAGTTTACAGTGGTGGAAGTGCTCCTGGGGTTTGAGATAGAAGCTCTGTTTCTGAGAAGGGTAAAGCATGGGTCTGAAATACTCGGTCCCTGAGTGGTGGTAGACACAGCATCAAATCAATGTTCTCCTGGGACAAGTGCTGTCATGGAGGTGTAGTTAGGAAGCCATGGAGGGGAGAGAAGGAAGGGAGCTCAGAGTTTTGCAGAGAAACCGAGGATTGCCCTCTATGTCATTCCCATGATCATTAATGGAGCATAGTATGTTCCTGTGTGTGAACTATATGTATTTATTTACACACATACATTTAATAAGAAATATTTAAAGTATATTTCAATATATTTAATTTAGTAAAATATTTCCAATCTCTCCATCTGTGTAGTTGGTTTTGACTGAGATTTGCTTAAGCTGTCCTTAGGTCCAGGGCAGGACCTGGACATCTGCATTCCTCGCAGTCTCTGGGATCTATTGCTGCTAACTTTGAGGACCATTGTGTAGCAGGAGCAGAGGTAGGGAGGAGGGGCAAACAGAGGGAGGTAAACTCACCGCACTCCCCACACAGAAAGCAGCAGGCCAAATGTCCATTTCCTGTATATCGGAGATGCTTTCAACGAAATCTGGGAAGGCTAACCACACTGTGGACCGGATGATGAGTCCTGAGTGAGAATCAGATGGTAGGAAACTATCTGATACTACTTTAGATCTGAAGCACACTGCTGACTTTGAAGAAGGAGGGGAGGAAGGGAGGGAGAGGAAGGGAAGAAGGAAATAAAGGGAAGGTGAAAGGACAAAAAGAAAGATGGAATGGGAAAAGGGAAAACACATGTTGGTGTGTACATAGTGACTGAGATCACAATTATTTTAGTCACAGGGAAATTCTAGGCACTTCAATTTCAACCTAAACCATCAGTAGCCATAATATTATTCCCAATTTGTTTGTTGATTTGGCATTATAAAACCAAAAGCAAAAAAAAAAAGCAATCTGTATCCATAAATGTCAATGTTAATTACTCTTCATATAAAAAAAGAATCATTGGGTTAGAGTGCTCAGTAGAAAAGCACTTATATGCTTGAAGTCCTGCGTTCTCTCCCCAGCACAATCCTAAAGTGAAAATATATGGTGGCTTCATTCTTTAAAAAAAAATAGAAGATCTGTATAAATTAGCTCTCATTCATTTGCTTTTGACATTTCTTATTTGTTTCATGTGCAAATTTTAGATTCAATTTTATTCTGCTCTTCTTTTTTTTTAATGCTGAGCATCAAACCCAAGGCCCATTGCATGTTAGAAAAGTGCTCAGTGGTTGAGCTACAGCCCTAGCCTAGACCAAATATTTATTTAGTGCTCCTTAAAACAGCTCACATTCTCATGGTGTATGGAACATTTCTTTGTAAAGTGAGATAATGCTCTTTGATTAAATGTCTTCCATGTAATACACCAGGAAAGAGAACTAAAAACACATTATGTAATATACTACTCAACACACATGTGCTACGGTTATATATGATTACACTACCAAACACACACATACTATATAATATACTACCAAACACACATGTACTATGTAATGCAGTTCCAAACACATATGTACTATGCAACAACTACTAAACTCATTTACTATATAATAGGTTATCAAACACACATACTATGTAATGTACTACTCGACACACACGCACCATGTAATACACTACCATACACACAAGGTACTCTGTAATAATCCGCTATTAAAGAAGTGTGAACTTGAAAACCTTAAGCCAAATCTCATTATCAAGGTACTGCTAACAAAAATAATTCCTTTTCTGAAAAGTGCTTTATAATTTTCAGCATCTGCCTTTCCTCCCAGCTCAATGACAGATTTAGGTGGTGCCAAGCATGGTTGTACAGGCCTATGATCCCAGGACGCTAGAGGGAGAAGCCAGATGGGTTCATTGTAGGCTAGCCTGGATACATAGTGAGACTGTCTCAGAAAACCAAAATGGTGGGACAACAAGAAAAGCATTCAATTTTCTTATTTGTTCAAAAAGGGGAACAGTCTCTCAGCCCTCTCCTGACTTCTGCTCATGTGTCCACAACACCATGTACTGTTTGAAGGATCTGTTAGTTCACTACCATTCAAGATATTTAGGTATGCCTTTATTTCCAAATGTGCAAGTTATAGAAGTAGATTACTATTATTATCTTTCTCAAGACATCTTTACAGAATCAGGAAGAATACCAGTTTGACTGAGTTATTCTACACCAAACCCTGTACCCCTCATCAAAAGGAAATAGGCCTTTCCTGCCAGTCTTCAAGTCTGAGAGGGTGATGAACTATAGAGAGTTTCCAACCACATTTTTGTCATTCTGGGCAGTCAGACAAATCAGTTCTGGACCTTGGGACATTCAGCCAGTATCCAAGGACCTGCTCAAGGTAGAGCACACAGAACAGCTAAATAGGCCAGACAACCTTTGCCTCAAGGACAAGCAATGAGTTTTTACTTACCTTTTGGTGCAGCTCACACGTGGAATACACCAATCAAGACATTGTGGTGTGGACAGAATATAGGCTTGATTTGAAGAAACACATTATCATGTAACCTTTATGAGGCAGCTGAATGTTGTATACTAATGATATGATGAGCTTGGTTTTAATTATTTTAAAAGAATAGCATTGGTATTAAAATATACTAATTTTTGAGGTTATATGCTCAATACTGAGATCTAAGAGGTGAAAAACATGAAATCTGGAATTTGCTTCTAATTAACCCAGCAACAAGGAAGCTGAAAGGGAGGTGCATGATGCTGTGGGAGGGACACATGGGTCTGATAATACTTGTTTATATATTAGATACTATCTTTATGCATATAGGAAAATTTCCATAATGAACAGATGAAGAAAATGAAGCTGCAGTTTAGAGTTCTGTAAAAATGCATCATTCAACAGTTAGAAGAGGAGGTTGACAAATCTGTTTCACTAAGGGCCGGGTAGAAAAGCGTCTTCTCCTTTTGGTGGCACACAAGAACCTCTGTTCAACATTCTAGGTTGCCCTAGCAGAACAGGACAAAGTCATCTTTTACCAGGGGCAAACTTTTAAGCATGAACACTGACATTTAAATTCCTGTAATAAGCCGGGTGTGGTGGCACATGCCTTTAATCCCAGCACTCAGGAGGATCACCATGAATTTGAGGCCACCCTGAGACTACATAGTGAATTCCAGGTCAGCCTAAACTATAGTGAGACCCTACCTCAAAAAACAAACAAACAAAAAAAATCCTGTAATAGTCACATGCCAGCAAAGTCCTTTTGGTTTTCAATACCATTTGAAGCATTCTTATCTGTGCTTCACTCACACCCACCAGGCAGCAGATTGTACAACAGGGACCGCTCCTTGGTAGAACTGTGGTCCAGTGTGCTCAGAGCCCTGGTTCCTCACAAGCATTTTGAAAGGAATGGATTTCAGGTGAGAGAAAAACAAACAAAACAAAACCTAGTAAGCTACATTAACAAACACAATAAACTGCTTTAAAAAATAGAGTCACAAAGCTGGGATGGCTCACGCCTTTAACCCCAGTACTCAGGAGGGAGAGTGTGAGTTCAAGGCCAACCTGGGACTACAGAGGAGAGAGAGACAGAGAGAGACAGAGACAGAGAGAGACAGAGACAGAGACAGAGACAGACAGAGAGATCCAAGTCAGCCTGCACTAGAGTTGAGACCCTACCTCGAAAACAGCAGCAGCAACAACAAACCCACATCACTTTGTACTTTTTGATCAACCAAATTTCTTTGCAGAGTTCTCTAGTCCCTTCTAGTCGCCAGGGAAACAGATCCAGCTTCTCCCATCAGCTTTAGGAGGCTTGCCCAAAACTTGCAGGCTGCCCCTGCACGGATCTGCTTCAAAGTGGCTGCTGATCGCGCACCCTCGCGCTGGCACTGGGCACATGCCACGCATCCTGGTCAGGAGCAGGACCCAGGTGCTGGTGGTCGTGCACTCTCTCAGACCAATGGGACCTACATGGACTCAATGTCACTGAGAACCGAGAACCAAGCACATCCCACCACGTGCGCCCTGGACGGAGAGACAGAGCGGGTGACACCTCGCGGGCCCAGCACCCTAGAAGGCCCCCCTTACCCAAGCAGCCCAGCAAGTCGCAGGCGATGGCGGCGTGGAGGATGCGGGCGGAGGCTGGAGGGGACGAGTCTGGTGGGGATGTCGCAGGGGCCCCAGGGCCGGCAGCCTGGCGCCCAGGCAGCAGCTGCAGGAGGCCAAGCACCAGGCTGAGGGCGCCGCTGCCCAGGCACAACGCGTGGAACACCCCCGGCTGAAAGCTCAGGACGAGTTGCGTGGCCGCGTCCCGCGTGGGGCAGCAGAAGGTCCCCAGGCGCGGGGAGGCCATGGACGGTGCTCTGGGGACACAGCGCCTGTCTGCAAGATCCAAGGGCTTTTCCTGGTCAGGTGCTGATCGGAGGAGGGGGGCGACGTCATGTGCCCTGGGCTTTATCCCAGCCCCCCCCCCCCCTGGGCTGCGGAAAAGGCGCCAGGCTCCATCCATCCGCAAAGGCCACGAGGACTCACGAGGCTTGATGCTGGATTCCCAGGAGGAGGAGCGAAGGGAAGCGGGGAGTGCCAGAGGTGTGCAGGGGTCTGCAGTTTACCCACTCATCCCATTTTCCCTGTGCCTTCCCTCCCCAAAACCTAGAGCCCCAGCTTGTCATCTAGTTTTAACTAATCTTCGTGGATAAATGCATTTCATGAATCAGACAGTTCCTTTTTGGGTCTGTGACAACGCACATAATTTCATCCACAGTCTCACCCCTCTGAAACCATGTCTAATAAGTAGAGACTGTTTTTTTTAATATATTTTATTTATTAATTTTTCAAGCAGAGATACAGAGAGAGAGAGTGAGAGACAGAGAGAGAGAACACCAGGGCCACTACCTTGTGGGTCTGACTTACGTGGGTCCTGGGGAATTGAACCCAGGGCCTTAGGCACTGGAGGCAAGTGCCTTATCCGCTGAGCCATCTCTCCAGCCCGAGACTGTTTTCAAATCCTCATTTCTTTATGGTCCCTGCCCCCCCTCCATGGAAATAACTCTACAGAGACCTTCCTTTAAAAATTGAAAACTGAATCATGAAAATCAATCCGAACAAGAGGAAACAACTGAATGGTGAGAATGGTGTTTGCCAGAAGGGACAATTTCCAAGTTAATGAGTTTAGCCTCTCACTCCAAGTCCCCTCCCCAACTCCACCCTACACATGCTAGACCAGCGCTTTTCCCACAGCTCCATCCTCACCCTGTCTTGTCCCTTTTAGAGTTCTTGGTATTGATCCCATGACCCTTAGAGTGTGCTGAGGTAGTGCTCACCTGCTGGCTCCACCCCTTTATAGAACGAGCCCCTCAGAAAAAGGCACTTTGCTTAGTTTACAGCAGTATTCTCGGGTTCTCTGATGAGGAATTCCATGAAATTCCTGCTGGAACCATAGGCAGAGACTTCTGGTTGAAAGAGCAATGTAGACAAAATAATCCAAAGGGCTCACAGCATCGATTCTCATCTTCTACATCATGCAAGACAAACTATCTTGTATTTCCTTTTATATAATGCATATTAGGGAATAATGTTAGCTGTATTAAAATGCACATTTAATATTTTACACTGAAAAATCTTAAAAAATAATAGCTTAATTCAGATTTAATATGAATATGTACAGCTATGAATTTTAACTACATTTTTAATGAAATATTATGCTTCTATTTAAAATTAAGTATATATTATATAAATAGTACATATTTGGCCCCAGTCCCCCATGGACACATGGCAAAAGTCACAAGGCCCCTAGCTTCCTTCATCAGAATAGGGAAGATAGGAAAGTTTCCCAGCTCCCTTCATTAGAAATGGGAAGCCCTGGACCTTCCTCAGACCCCATTGGACAGAAGGGGAATGTCCCAAGCCACCTTGGGCAGAATGGGATGTCCCAGCCCACCTTGAACAGTAGAGGAAGGTTGGGGGGGCACTGCCTCATCAGTTTTCAAGTCTTTGTCAGAGTCTTACAGGGACTCCACAGCAGGCCAGGCAGCAGTCTGCTGGATTGCAGTCACCAGCTGTCTCCTCCTTAAGCTTATATTTAGTGGAGCCTCTCCATTTCTGGTGACAGGCTTTATTAAGGCAGATGGCCTGGGTTCCAGGTGGTGTTTGCTAATTGTTGGCTCCTGGATCTTAAACTAGAGTGTTCCAAAGTCCCTTTGGTGAGAAGGGAGATAACTCAGGTCCGCTTAGTGAAAGGTAGAAGGTCCAGAGTCCCTTTGGGCAGATGAGGAATGCTCCAAGGTCCCCTCAGAGATAGGACAGTTCCCAGGGCCTCTTGAGCAGAACATTCTAAGGCCCCTCGGTCAGAACTTGAAGGTCAAAGTCCTCCTTGGTCAGAAGGGGAATATCTGAGGTCCAAGATTGAAGGTCAGAGGCCTCATTCATCAGAGGGGGCAGGTCTGAGACTTTCCTATTTAATAGGGGTCTTGTGGTTTATCTTGATTGCCAACTTGACAGAATGTAGAATCATCTAGGAAACTAGCTTCTGGACATGACTGTGAGGGGTTCTCTTGATTAGGCCAATTGAGGTGGGAAGACCCACCTTAACTGTGGGAAGCACCAATCCATGGGTTGTTATATTGACCAGGAATCACCACCAATGGGGGCAGGGTGAGGTGACAACCTCCAGTCTGGTTCCTGGTCATCTGGGGTCTGAGCCTCAGAGCTTGCTGTTTGTGGTCAGGGGACTAAATTCAGGTCCCCATATGTGTAGTCACCTTTTCTCATAGCAATGGGTGACCAGTAGGATAGGAGACTGAGGACTGTGGATATGGCCAGAAGCAAAGTTCACAGGACTCAGGTGATAGTGGTCCTTGGGAGACAAGAGCACTTGGGGTGCTCAGGACCCTTTGTCTTTAGGTTCTGAATTGGCCAGTGCTTCTATGACACCATTATTAGGCTCAGTAGAAGCACAGGTGTCTCATGCTTTCTGAATGATAAGGAATGTCTGGGACCCTGTGCCCTAGGGTCCCACACTGATCAGGACTGGGCTCACACCTACTGACACAAAGCCACCACAGAGGTATCAAAGCCATAGGAGCCCCAGTCTGCATAGATGACAAGTGGTCCTGGAGATCCTCTGCTCTCTGGACCTGCACAGGCCAGGTCTATGCCTGCGTACACAAGCCACCATGGGATGCAGTGGCAGCAGATATGCTGCACATATGACAAGGGACACTTATTCCTTGTCCTCATTGTCAGTCCAGATGTTGAGCTCTGGGCAGAGGGGCCTAGCTCTAGCTTCTCAAGTACCTGATGCTGAGGGAGAAAATTGAAGAGTTCTGCAGATCTCCATAGATAGAAAGGTAATAGCTTTTATCATAATAGACTCAGATGCTCTTTTCAGGAAAATAACCAATTTTAAGAAATGATGATGTGTCTTGCATTTTTGTTAGATGGAAGTTCGTGGCACTTTCTATTTATTTTGACAGGCTCTGGATATGTAGCCCAGGCTACCCTTGCACTCAAAGTAATTCTATAGTCTCAGCCTCCCAAGGACAGGGTTATAGGAATATGTCACCATACCAAGATCACTTTTTGCAACTTATCTTTTATGGAAATGAGAAATCTATCCAGAATTTTCATTTTGACACAAGCATTGTCATTAGGGCTGTTCAACAATGTTCAGTCTGTATCCAATCGTATGGATGGTTTCTTCTACAAACACAATGTCATTTTCTTGTCTCTGATTTCTACTGTTCACTGTCCAAATGGTAAAGGGCATTTTCTCTAAGAGATAAAGGCATTGGCCTTCCAAAAAAAAGCATCCAATGGTTGCTGGGTCAGGTCATCAAATACAGGGCAATTTGGAAGTCTATTACAGTCGTGGTAACATTTTGTTTTTTAAAAAATAGTTTTATTCATTTATTTGCAAACAGAGAGAGAGCGAGAGCGAGAGCGAGAGCGAGAGCGAGAGCGAGAGAGAGAGAGAGAGAGAGAGAGAGAGAGAGAGAGAGAGGAGAGTGGGTGTGCCAGGGCCTCCAACCCTCTGCAAATGAACTCCAGATGCACACGGGCATCTGGCTTTACATGGGTGCTGGGGAATTAAACCAGGGCCACTAGGCTTTGCCGGCAAGCCCCTTAACTGTGGAGTCATCTCTCTAGCCCCACTTTGCTTTAAATAACATTTTATTTCATTTATTTACAATCAGAAAGAGATAGAGGAGAGGGAGACAGAAAGAATGGGTGCACCAGGGCCCCCAGGTGCATGTGCCTCTTGTGCATCTGTGTCTATGTGGGTACTGGGAAATCAAATTCGGGTCAGTGGGCTTTGCAGGGCACTGCCTTAACCGATGAGCCATCTCTCCAGACTCACTTTGCTTTAAAAAATTATGTATATCTTCCATAAACATAATTCACTCCCACCACCCTGCCTTACCCCTTCCCACATTCCTCCTCTACTAAATCCCTTCCCCTTTTAAACTAGTCTCTCTTCTATTTTGATGTCATTTTTTCTCTTATTATACAGGTCTTGTGTAAGTAGCATCAGCCACTGTTAGGTAATGAACACCATGGCCACTTAGTGCCTGGAAGACAGTATGGCAATGCATTCCTCCCCTTTCTTTAGCTCTTATGATCTTTTGCCACCTCTTCTGCAGTGGACCCTGAGCCTCGGAGGGTGTGCTAGAGATGACTCATTTAATACTGAACACTCCACTGTCACTTCTCAGCACTTTAGTGAGCTTTGATTCACCACATTGGTCACTGCCATCTGAAAAGAGAAGCTTCTCTAACTAAAAGTGAGAGTAGCATTAATATATGAAAATAAACATAAGTATTTAGAGGGCAATTTGGTGGGTATAACATAAAGATTTACCCAGACAACAGTAGTAGTTTTCCCCCTTAGGGTTTATGACTTCCCAAGCTGTAGACTTTTTTGTTTTGTTTTTTTTTGAGGTAGGGTCTCAATATAGCCCAGGCTGACCTAGAACTCACTATGTAGTATCAGGGTGGCCTTGAACTCATGGCAATCCTCCTACCTCTGCCTCCTGAGTGCTGGGATTAAAGGCATGTGCCACCGCGCCCAGTGTTACAGACTTTTAATTAGGTTTTCAGAACCAGGCTTGCAGGCTCCACTGTTGGTTAACATCGTTAATGACTTTTCTCCCCCAACAGGCTGCATAGTTTTTTCCAGCATCCCAACAGCTGGTCAACAGTAGGAGGCTTCCAGCTCAGCTCCAGATTCACTTCTCAGTGACCCAAGCATGTTGAATCTTCAGCAATAGGGTCTTACCATCTAGTTCTGGTTGGCAAACAAGAGCCTTGGCAATGGCCTGTAATGTTTTGGGGTCATCAGAGGCCTCCCTGGCCAATAACTCTCTGGAGGGTATCCCACCCTTGGCATTGATATTTTTCTAGTAACAATCTATGGCTCCTGGGGATACTTTGCTTTTGAG
>PVHP010048533.1:0-12509 GCA_004024765.1 Zapus hudsonius
CGGGGGCGGTGGTCCCTGGGGTGATGGTCCCAGGGGCGATGGTCCCAGGGGTGATGGTCCCAGGGGCAGTGGTCCCAGGGATGGTGCTCCCAGGGGTGATGGTCCCAGGGATGCTGGTCCCAGGGGCGGAGGGCCGGGAGAGCCTCCTCACGGAGTGGTCCTGCATCGTCCACCAGAGGGCGCCTCAGCCAAGGGTGGAGAGGAACAGGTTGGGGCCTCCTTGGCTTTACAAGCTTCAAGCGACCTGATGTGACCAACATCTGTCTAAACCATGCAATCCTCCAACGTCAGCGATTGCACACACTTCAGCCGAATCCTGCAGCTGTTTGCTGGGGGTTTTGTCTACTTCCCCCGAGAATGTTGGCCCCACTGGGCAGGGATTTTTATTTTTTATATATTTTATTTTGATTTTGATTTTTTAAAATCTGTGTGTATGTCTGTATGATGCAGGTATGTACGTTTGTTATATCACATAGGCATGCATGGCCAAGTGTGTGTGCGTGTGGAGGTCAGAGGAAAAGCTCGGGTGTCTGTCCTTACCTTCCACCTTGTCTGAGAGACTTTGTTGTTTCGCACTGGGTAGACCAGGCTAGCTTCCAGGGAGTCTCCTGTCTCCACCTCCCACCCCTGAGATTGCAGACACCCGTGCTACCACATCTGGGTGCTGGGGATCCGAACTCAGGTCCTCATGCGTGCTATGGCAGGTGCTTTAACCCACGAGCATCTCCCCAGCCCCTCACAAGAATGTCAGCCCACCAGGCAGGGGTTCTAGCCCTGCACCCAGATCTGTCTTTGGCACCTAGCACACACTCAATCAACAAATGGTGAACGGATCTGTGAAGAATTCTTACACTAGGCATTTGGGCCCAAGCTTAGAGGAGTTGGAGCCAAGTTGGGTTCCACTTGGGAGGTAGGAAGAGACCAGCCGAGGGGCCAACCTGTGGGCGTCCCTTGGGGGAGGAATATCTGGCGTGTTCCAGTGACATGCCAGGGTCCACATTCAGCACATCTCCACACACTGGCATCTCATCTCCTCTTATTATAGCCTGAGAAGTGGGTACTATAACCCACCCCCATTTTACAGATGAAGAAACTGAGGCATAAGACAGGTAAGTAGCTTATCTGAGGTCACATAGCTCAGCCAGACACAAAGTAACCCACACGTGTGATCTTTCTTCTGCATCTCTCTGGCTTTTGGCAAAAATTTCTTTAAAGTATTTATTTGACAGAAAGTGAGAGAGAGAAAGAAGCAGAGAGAGAGACAGAGAGAGAGAGAGAAATGGGCACAGCAGGGTGTCCAGCTGTTGCAAATGAACTCCAGATGCATGAGCCACCTTCTGCATCTGGCTTTATGTGGGTCCTGGGGAATTAAAGCAAGGTGGTTAGGCTTTGCAGGCAAGCGCCTTAACTGCTGAGCCATGGCTCCAGTCCCAGCTTCTTCTTCTTTTTAAAAAAAAATATTTTATTCATTTTCAAGGAGAGAGAGAAAGAGAGAGAGAGAGAGAGAGCACCATGGCCACCACCTTGTGGGTCTGGTTTATGTGGGTCCTGAGAAATTGAACCCGGGGCCTTAGGCACTGGAGGCAAGTGCCTTAACCTCTGAGCCATCTCTCCAGCCCAGCTTCTTCTTCTTGATCCCCAGTCAGTATCAATCCCACTTTCCTAGGGTCTACAGGATCAAGGACAATGCTTTGCTTAATGCTGCTTGGCCGAAGCCGCAGCCAGCCAGGTGACCTTGAGCTCCTGCTACCCACAGGGCGCTCGCTGGTCGTGATGTTTATAAGGTTCGGAGTATTATATGCTGTAGCAGTTACTTTCCTGTGGTTGGATGAAAACACACAGAGAGAGAGAGCAGTTTATGGAAGGAAAGGGTTTATTTCAGCTTACAGTTATTTTTTTTATTTTTATTTTTTTGGTTTTCCGAGGTAGAGTCTCGCTCTAGCCCAGGCTGACCTGGAATTCACTCTGTAGTCTCAGGGTGGCCTTGAACTCATGGTGATCCTCCTACCTCTGCCTCCCAAGTACTGGGATTAAAGGAGTGCGCCACCACACCCGGCCCCGGCTTGTTTTGTTTTTAAGAAATATTTTAAAAATATTTTTATTTAGCTGGGCATGGTGGTGCATGCCTTTAATCCCAGCACTCAGGAGGCAGAGGTAGGAGGATCGTCGTGAGTTCGAGGCCAGCCTGAGACTACAGAGTGAATTCCAGGTCAGCCTGGGCTATGAGCGAGACCCTACCTCAAAAAACCAAAGGAAAAGAAAATATATATATTTATTTATTTGCAAGCAGAGAGAGAGAGAAAAAAGAGAGAGAGAGAGAGAGAGAGAGAGAGACATAAATGAGTGTGCCAGGGCCTCCAGGCACTGTAAATGAACTCCAGATGCGTGCACCGCTGTACATCTAACTTTACATGGGTCCTGGGGAATTGAACTTGGAACATTAGACTTTGCAGGCAAGTGCCTTAACCGTTCCTCCAGCCCTCAGTTTAGGGTTTTTCGGGGAAGTTTGGTCAAACAGGAGAGGCATGGCAGGCCTGAGCAGGAGCCTGGCTCCCCTCTTCACATCAACAGGGAGGAAGCAGTCTGTGTACTGGGCTTGGGGCTGGGCTCTATCACCCCCAAGCAGCACCCCAGTTGCAACAAAGCTCCACCTCCCAAAGACCCCAGAACCTTCCCAGATTGCTCCCAACTGGGGACCAAGAAATCAAAACACATGAGATGATGGGTGCATTTCATTCGACCCACTGCTCATGGGATTTCAGTTGGATCGTTTCCATTTCAATGGACTTTTCTGCTTGTGAGGATGTGGGGAATGAGGAGCCCTCATTCACGGCTGGTGAGAGTGTAAAGCCGAGAGGTCACTTTGGAAATCAGTATGTTGGTTCCTGAAAAAACGAAAATTAGAAGTACTGTATGAAGGGCTGGAGAGATGGCTCGGTGGTTAAGGCACTTGCCTCCAGTGCCTAAGGCCCCGGGTTCAATTCCTCAGGACCCACATAAGCCAGACCCACAAGGTGGTGGCCCTGGTCTCTCTCTCTCTCTCTCTCTCTCTCTCTCTCTCTCTCTCTCTCTCTCTCTCTCTCTCTCTCTCTTTCCCTGCTTGAAAATCAATAAATAAAATATTTTTTAAAAAAAGAAGTACTATATGTAGCTTTTAACCCCAGCACTCGGGGGGCAGAGATAGGAGGATCACCATGAGTTCGAGACCACCCTGAGACTTCATAGTGAATTCCAGGTTATTCTGGGTTAGAGAAAGACCCTACCTTGAAAAAACAAAACAAATAATAATAATAATAAAATAAACTCTGCTTCAAAGCTGGGCGAGGATGAGTTTAGACGTAACCTTGTGGTGAGCTGAGAAGCATCCGTTCATACTTTCATGGGATTTCCAAGGACACTGAGGCTCAGAGTAGACCAGGACCTTGGCCTAAACTCCCAGCTCGGGTAGCAGCAGAGCTGACCTGGAAATCCAAACTTGCTCTCCGAATCCCTGCTTCCCATCGAAAGGACAAAGACCCCCCAAAAAATCAGCATTGACTCAGCGTCTCGAGAGAAGACATCACCCAGGATCCTAGGTGACTCCTTCCTTTCCCCTCCCTCTTCTCCCCCAACGTGAGGCCCTACCTGCGTCCCAAGGTGCTTCCCTCTCAGGCTCCCTGGCTTCTGAGTCAACACAGACCCAGCCAGGACCAAGGTGGGGGTCAATGTCAGCAGAGTTGGAGGCCTGAGTCACTTCCTGACCCCTTGCTCAAGAAGAGCCCAGAGTGGCCAGCTGTGCAGGGAGGGTGGCACCCTCTTGTCACAGAGGGCTTCCCTGGGTTCCTCGACATTCCTGGCTCAGCTCTGGCATACTGCAGAGACTCAGTCACCCCATGAGTGTGGCATGGCCCGGATGCCAGGCCCTTAGCCCATCAGGAATCCTATGTCTTGGTGACAGCTCTCTCCCGTGCCTGTTCCCATGATCTCATCCGAGCTTCAGAAGGAGACTCCTCACACAGGTGCTAACAACCCTAAAGGTTCCAGGAAGGTCACTCTGGGCCCTGGTGGCACATTGGGACCACATAGTGAATTTGAGGCCAGCCTGGGCTAAAAAACAGAGAGAGAGAGAGAGAGAGAGAGAGAGAGAGAGAGAGAGACAGAGACAGAGACAGAGACAGAGAGAGAGGATGGGTGGAGGGGAAGTGGTGGGAAATGGGTCTGAAACCCTGGGCAGAGTATCCTGAGTCCCTAGGGACCCATGTTCTCAGGATGGAGATGAGGGAGATGATCTCAGGATGCTCTGAGACAGGTCATCACCTCACACCTCAACCGCGGTCACCATCATGCCAGCCTCCTCCCTCAGCTCTGCCCCTCCGCATCCCTGTGACCTTCAGCCAATTTCTTCCTGTCACCTCTCAGGTGAGGATGAGAGGTTCTGACTCACGACTTCCTCCTCCTACCCTGGAGCGCAGTTCATTCATGACTGAAACAGATGTTCACTACGTAAATATTGTCTTCACATCCAGCAGGGCAGACTCTCCATTCTTATGCACACAGTGACATCTCCGGCATTTCAAAGACCAGCAAGACAGATGTCTCACCCACAATACCCACTGGGTGTTTCTGTGGGGTCCCTGCACCCCTCCCTGGGACCTGCAGGCTATGTAGGGACTACAGTAGCAGGTGTGGAATCTAGGGTCCCCTGGCTATTTGTAGGCCACCAGTGGTCACCCACCCCCTCTCCTCTAACAAGTGAGACAAGTGTCCCCTCCCTCCCGCCATCCTTTCACAGACCCATGCCCAAGCTTCTGAAGCCTTGAGGTTGAATTTGAGGAGAGAATCTCCCTGGGTTGGCACAGCCATCAGTTACCCAAGGCAGACGCTCTCTGTGTCATTGTCCTCATAGGACATTATTCGAAGCTGGAAATTTACTCTGGTAGGAGGGTTTCAAATTCAAGGTCAGCCTGGACTGACTTAAAAAGGAAAATA
Organism: Zapus hudsonius; assembly: GCA_004024765.1. Lineage (NCBI taxonomy): Eukaryota > Metazoa > Chordata > Mammalia > Rodentia > Dipodidae > Zapus > Zapus hudsonius. The sequence continues at coordinate 4,969 of PVHP010048533.1, forward strand.
ATAGCCGGGCGTGGTGGCTCACGCCTTTAATCCCAGCACTCGGGAGGCAGAGGCAGGAGGATCGCTGTGAGTTCAAGGCCACCCTGAGACTACATGGTGAATTCCAGGTCAGCCTGGACTAGATCGAGACCCTACCTCGGAAAAAAAAGAACTCCACAGTCCCCAGGGTGTCTGGAGTTCCTTTACAGTGGCCAGAGACTCTGACAGGCACATTCTCTCTCTCACTACTTCTCTCTCTGTGTCTCACTCTTAAATAAATACATAAATAAATAAATAAAATATATCTTTTAAAAATTTTATTTTAAAACAATTCTTTGTTATACATATAATTTAGTCTTTTTGTTTTGTTTTGGTTTTGAGGCAGGGTCTCACTCTAGCCCAAGCTGACTTGACACTCTGTAGCCCCGGGCTGGCCTCAAATTTTACCTTTTATTAAAGACAAAGCAAGTTTGCATGGTAATGAGATGGATAGGTTTGCTTATTTTACATTAAGAATTGAGTCTTGCCTAGATATTTGATACTACAGGCTGTAAAACACCTTTCTATTTTTGACAATTTTCATAGATGTATTTAATGTATTTTGATGATTTTCACCCTATTACCTTGCCTTGTCTTCCCCCTTTTCTCTAATGCTTTTAAAAAGTTTTTTATTAATTGTTTCTTTTTTAATATTTTATTTATTCATTTTCAAGGAGAGAGAGAGAGCGCGCACCAGGGCCACCACCTGGTGGGTCTGGCTTATGTGGGTCCTGGGAAATTGAACCCGGGGCCTTAGGCACTGGAGGCAAGTGCCTTAACCGCTGAGCCATCTCTCCAGCCCCATAATTATTTCTTTTTATTCATTTACTTGAAAGGAGAGAGACAGAGACAGAGACAGAGACAGAGAGAGGAATTGAGCACCCCAGGGCCTCTAGCCACTGCAAACTCCAGATGCAGGCATCACTTTGTGCATCTGGCTTTATGAAGGGAGTGGGGGAATCGAACCCAGGACATCAGGCTTTGCAAGCACGGGCCTTTAACCACTGAGCCATCCCCCAGCCCTCCCCCAACTTTTCTGCTCATCAGCTTTCTTTTTCCCAACTAGTCTCTCTTTTTCTTTCATATATTGTGTGTGTGTGTGTGTGTGTGTGTGTGTGCCCCGCTGACCAGTGAGGGCTGCTTGCATGAGTCTAGGGGGGGAGAGGAGCCCACCAGGGGTCTTCCTACAGATCCCAGGGCTGGGGGAGCTAAGAGACCCCCCACCCCATCCCGCAGTCTCCTGCACCTGCCTCAGGTGTTTGGATGAGTCTCAGGGCCGCCCAGCAGCAGGGCGGAGTCAGGACTCACCTGGGCGGGGACAGGACACTCACCTGGGCGTGGCTGCAGGTGCACCGCCCCCAGCCCGCAGCTGCGGGCCACCATCGAAGCCTCCACTCGGGGCGGCCCACACTGGTTGCCCGCCATGAGCCTCATCTGGAAGAGAGGCTTTTACAAGCAGGACGTGAACAAGACGGCCTGGGAGCTGCCCAGGACTTACCAGAGCCTCACACACATCGGCAGTGGGGCCTATGGCTCAGTGTGGTAAGGCTGGGGTTGGAGGGGGGGGACAGAGGGCACCGGGAAGTAGAGGTGCATCAGGTTGGGGCCTAGGTCTCTCTACCTGTTGGGTGGCAGTGGGGCCCCCCTGGGTGGGGTGGGGTGAGTGAATCCAGATCTGGTTCTTCCAGGCTGTAACTTTTGAAAAGGAGCCTCAGATTTATGGCAGAAATCCCTAGGATTGCAGTTGAGTTCCAGAGAGGAAGGAACTTGCCAGACTTCCCAGGGAGCATGACTCCCTGGCCTGCCCAATCCTGGCATCATAAATTTGTGTCCACCCCCCACTCTGGCTCTGTCCCTCCATTCTGCCTGGCTCCCATATTCCTGGTGTTCGTAGCTCCTCCCAGCTTGGGGTGCCAGTGCTGGCTGAGGGTGGCCTGGGAGACCATGTGGAATAGGGCCTCCCCGCTCACCTGTCGCTCACCTGTCTGTGACCCTGCAGCTCAGCCGTGGACAAGCGGTCAGGGGAGAAGGTGGCCATTAAGAAGCTGAGCCGGCCCTTCCAGTCAGAGATCTTTGCCAAGCGTGCCTACCGGGAGCTCTTGCTGCTGAAACACATGCATCATGAGAACGTAGGCTGGCACCCAGGGGACCCTGGGGGCGATGGTGGCGGTGGTGTGGCCCCTTTGGGCAGGGAGGGAGATGCCAGAGAGGGCTGGCCAGGGCCCTGGAATGAATTCTTCCTGTCCCGTGGATCCTGGCTCCTCACCTGGCCAGTTCATTGAGAAGGTGCCAGGCCCTGCTCACTTCCCCGAAGGAAGATAAGGTATTTTTGGCAGAATGAGCGAGGCTATTACTGTTATGGGGAAGTAGATGTGGAGAAGAAGGTTGGTCACTCGTTCTCTGTCTAACGCCATTGGGCTCCTGGGCTATTGTTCCCACACGTGACCCTGAACAGCAACTGGGCACTTACCATGGCCTGGGTGCTGTCCTAAGAGCTTTGTACATTCTAACTTGTGCGTCCTCTGCGTAACACATGAGATAAATCCTAGCACCCGAATGGGGAAACTGAGGCACAGAATGACTCCTAGATCATGTGGTTAATCATTGACGGAGCTGGGATTAGAATCAAGGAGCTCAGGCCTGAGTGTGTGACCATTACACCATCCTACCTGATAGCGACAGCCAGAAAAAAGAAAAAACCGAAACAGTGAACCAGTGACTCAACTCTGGGCTCTTTTTCAAGGCTAGGCTCCCAGAATACTTAGATGGGAGAGAGAAAAAACATTTCAAATTGTGATTTCAAAGCGTTGTGCGACAGTTATAAGCCCCAACCCCTTTCAGCAGACCCTTCCCCGGTGGCCTCCTGCTTTGGGGAGCAGCAAGGACGGATGTGGCTAGGGATCTAAGGTCCCCAGGGCACACAGCCTGCTGGCTGGAGGGCCCTTTGACCCTCGTGGCCCTGAACTCTAGATTTGGGGGCATGGGTGCACCTCATGCTTCTCCCCAGATAGACCCTTCTTCCTAAGTTATTGACTCTGTCCCTTGTCTCTTAGTGCTTTTATTTTTTTTTAATAAATAAATAATTTTTTTGAGAGGTAAAGTCTGCAGTTTATTTATTTATTTATTTATTTATATATTTTATTTATTCATTTTCAAGCAGAGAGGGAGAGAGGGAGAGAGAGCACCAGCACCACCACCTTGTGGATCTGGATTATGTGGGTCCTGGGGAATTGAACCCCGGGGCCTTAGGCACTGGAGGCAAGTGCCTTAACCGCTGAGCCATCTCTCCAGCCCTCTTAGTGCTTTTAAGCAGCCTGGAACCTGCCTTTTTCTGGGGGGTGAGCTGTGAAAGTCTGGCCATCCTGGGTGGCGGATGCTTCTGGGGGGGAGGGGGGGGGTGGTCCCGCCTGACTGGTGACCCTGTCCACAGGTCATTGGGCTCCTGGATGTCTTCACCCCTGCCAGCACCCTGCGCAACTTCCATGACTTGTGAGTGGGCTCTGGGTATTGGTAGGTCAGACTTGGGGATACTTTGGGAAGGGTATCTTCTCTCTTCTGGCAGGGGGTCTCCCACTCTGCCAGTGGAGAGGGAACAGGCAGGAAGAGGTGGGAGGGACCCATGGGTGTCTGCAGATACAGCGCTTGGGACCCGGTTTGTCAATCCTCCCAGGGTTTACACTGTCTCCCCTCACTGTCCCCGGGAAGTGGGGGGGGGCTGGATGTGAATCTGGAATTTGGGGTACCTCAAACCTTTTCCCAGCATGAAGTGAGGGTTTAGTTGATCTGTCTACTCCGTGAGCCTGTGGTTCACAGGTTATAAAGAACCAGAATATTCTATAATGTAATATGTTATAATATAGTTGTAAAGTGTCAGGCTTGGCTGGTGCTCGCCTGAATGAGACAGGGCAGTTCGGGTGATACTGAGAAGTTAAGTGGAGGCCAGCGGGTTAACCTTCAAGTCCTGTCTCAATGCTATAAGCCATGGAGAGTTGCTGTCTATTTGTTTAACGTGTGTATGTATTTGCATGTTCATGTGGACACGTGTGCTGAAGTGTATGTGTGAATGTGGAGGCCGGAAGGTCAAGAGGGCAACACTAGATGCCATCCTCAGAAAGGCCATCCACCAAACCAGGCGTGGTGGCGCACACCTTTAATCCCAGCACTGGGAGGCAGAGGCAGGAGGATCGCTGTGAGTTGGAGGCCAGCCTGGGACTACAGAGTGAATCCCAGGGCAGCCTGGACTAGAGCGAGACCCTACCTTGAAAATCAAAAAATAAAATAAAATAAAGTATCTATTCCATTTTTGGGGTTGAGGATGGAGCTCGGTTGGTGGAGGGCTTTCACAAAGCCGTGGGTTTCATCCCGGCACCACGTAAACCAGCAGGTGCACACCCTGGAGTCCCAGCACTCAGAGGTGGACGCAGGACACAGGAGGATCATTCTTAGCTCCATTGCCAGTTCCAGGCTAGCCTGGGCTACAAGACACAGTGTCTCAAAAAATATTTTTGTAATCTAATTTGTCTTTACAATTTTAAAAATATTTTATTTATTCATTTTTCAAGCAGAGAGAGAGAAAGAGAGCACACCAGGGCCACCACCTTGTGGGTCTGGCTTATGTGGGTCCTGGGGAATTGACCCAGAGGCCGTAGGCACTGGAGGCAAGTGCCTTAACTGCTGAGCCATCTCTCCAGCCCTACAATTTTAATTCATTTATTTGCAGGCAGAGGGAGGGAGAGAGAGTGAGAATGGGCGTGCCAGGGCCTCTAGCCACTGCAGATGAACTCCAGATGCATATGACACTTTGTGCATCTGGCTTTATGTGGGTACCGGGGAATCGAACCCAGGTCACTAGGCTTTGCAGGCGAGCACCTTAACTGCTGAGCCATCTATCTGTCCAGCCCTAATCTAATTTTTGTTCTGGATTTTTCCACCACCACCTTGAGTCACAGCTCCTGTTGCTAACCTCGGCTGTTTCACAGGCCCCTTTGAGCGTGGGTAATGCTGAAGATGGTCTTCCTGTTGGCTTCCCGGAAGGGTGGACATTTTGTTGCCAATGGAGCCAGCTCAGCTGGGCGTGACTCTCAGGGGAAGAAATTTTGGACAGAAGCCGAAGGAAATACTGTTAGATGCTTCTAGCTCACAGCTGTGCTTTGCTGGGGTGCGGGGAGGGCAGAGAGTTGGCGCCTTCAAAGAGTGTGATGACAGCCATTTAGTTTTCCTGAACACTTACCGATGCCAATGCTAACCCCCAGCCCTTCCAGTCAGGCTGGGAGCCAGGAGCCCAGGGCTGGCCAGTTAGTTCTGCACACCTTCTTTGTTTATTTTGATTTTGGTGGGTCAGGTTCCCTGCCTCTCCTCCCCTGCCTTCCTCACTGCCTCATGTAGCCCAGGCTGGCCTCAAACTCTCGGTGTAGCTGAGGATGATCTTGAACTTCTGATCCTCCTGCCTCCACAGGCACTCGCTCTACCAACTGAGGAACATCTCCAGCCCATTTCCTTTAGTTCGGCTAAAAACAAAACAAAACAAAAAACCTTTTAGGCCTGGTGTGGTGATTGGCACCTTTAATCCCAGCACTCAGGAAGCAGAGGCAGGAGAATCACCATGAGTTCAAAGCCACCCTGAGACTATGTAGTAATTCCAGGTCAGCCTGGGCTAGAGTGAAACCCTACCTCAAAAAAAATACAAAAACAGGGCTGGAGAGATGGCTCAGCGGTTAAGGCACTTGCCTCCAGTGCCTAAGGCCCTGGGTTCAATTCCCCAGGACCCACATAAGCCAGACCAACAAGGTGGTGGCCCTGGTTCTCTCTCTCTCTCGCTCTCTCTCTCATTCTATCTCTGCTTGAAAATGAATAAATAAAAATTAAAAAAAATACAAAAACACAAGGGCTGGAGAGATTGCCTTGTGGCTAAGCCCTTTGCCTGCAAAGCCTAACAACTCCGGGTCAATTCCCCAGTACCCACTTAAAGCCAGATGCACAAAGTGACCCAAGTATCTGGAGTTCAATTGCAATGGCTTAGAGGCCCTGGCATGCCCATTCTCTCTCTCTCTCTCTCTCTCTCTCTCTCTCTCTCTCTCTCTCTCTCTCTCTCTCTCTCTCCTTGTAAATAAAGAAACAAAATATTTTTTAAAAGACAAAAACAGAACTCTTGTTTCTGTGAATGTGCTGCGCACGCGTGGGCATACACAGCATGTGGAGGTCAAAGACAACCTGGAGGTGTCTGTCTGTTCTCCTGCCTCCTTCGGCCATTGTGAATGAACGCCAGCCTAGCTGGCCTGGAAGTTTAGGGTTCTCCAGGTTCCACCTTCCACTGTCACAGTTGCATTGGGATCACAGATGCGTGAGACACTTCGCTTCCAGTTTAACCCGAGTGCTGGGAAATCGACCTTGTGTCGGCAGGCTTTTCAGGCAAGTGCTTTGAACTGCTGAGCCATCTCCCCAGGCCCTCGTTTTGTCTATTGAGACAGAGTCTGGTATGTAGCCCAGGCTGGCACGGGAGTCACTACGTCCATAGCTCAGGCTGATCTGGAATCTATGATAATGGTCTTTCCTCGGTTTTCTGAGTTCTGGGATTACAGGCATGCCCTGGTACGCCTGGCTTGCTCCTTATACCACCCTGCCCAGTGTCATCTCAAGGGCATCGTGTCTCCCCCCCCCCCCCCCGCCTCAAGCTCACACCAGGGCCTGTGCTGAGAGGCTTGCTGTGCCTTGCAGCTACCTGGTGATGCCCTTCATGCAGACAGACCTGCAGAAGCTCATGGGGATGGAGTTCAGCGAGGACAAGGTCCAGTGCTTGGTGTATCAGATGCTCAAAGGTCTAAAGGTGGGTGGAGCTGGGTGGTCCCCCAGGGGCCCCGTGGAGGAGGGGGGGTCTGGTGCTTGAATGGAAGCCAGAAGCTGGATTCACCCTTCTCTCCTCTTCCCTCTCAGTACATCCACTCCGCCGGGGTCGTCCACAGGGTGAGTGTTTTCTCTGTCACAGTCCTGGGGGCCTGTGACCCATGTTGGGGACAGAGGCTGAGCCCTCTGGCAGCCAAGGAGCTGGGGATGGTGGAGGGAGTGACAATTCTTTTTTTATTTCTAATTTTTAAATATTTTATATATTAATTTGAGAGAGAGAGAGAGAGAGAGATGCACCAGCGCCTCTAGCCACTGCAAATGAACTCCAGACGCATGTGCCACTTTGTGCATCTGGCTTACATGGGTGCTGGGGAATTGAACCTGGGTCCTTAGGCTTTGCAAGCAAGCGCCTTAACCACACCGAGTCATCTCTCCAACTCAGGAGTGACAATTTTGAAGACCATGAGATGTGGGTTTTTAGACAGTGTGGGCCCTGTGTAACACTATGGGGAGCTTTGCGGGGAGTTATTGCCAAGTAAACCCCGAGCTTCAGGCTTCAAAGACTGGGATACTGGGCTGGAGAGATGGCTCAGTGGTTAAGGCACTTGCCTCCAGTGCCTAAGGCCCCCGGTTCAATTCCCCAGGACCCACATAAGCCAGACCCACAAGGTGCTGGCCCTGGT
>PVHP010048534.1:0-12148 GCA_004024765.1 Zapus hudsonius
AAAAAAGAAAAAGAAATACTTCTTAGTATGCCCTTTAATTTCTTAAAATACACTCCCAAGTGCTAGTCTGAGTAAGGCGATAGTCTCACTGTTACCCCAACTCTCACTGTGACCCCAAGAACTAAACTGACACTTTCATAATCTTTATGAACCCACAGAAAGGTACATATTAACAAAGAAAGGCACTTTGGTTCCCCCTTTTTTAACCATTTTGTTTTCAAATACATAGAGTGAAAACACTAAGTCAGCACTTATGAAGCCCTGAAAAGGCATATATGCTTTGAGACTCAATTTCAATGACAAATGTTAAAGGTGTAAAAACAGCATAATAATCAACTTCCAATTGCAAGAATAAGTCTCAGTTCCTTTTATTTTTTATTTATTTTTTATTTATTTTTGTCTTTTCAAGGCAGGGTCCCACTCTAACCCAGGCTGACCTGGAATTCACTATTTAATATCAGGCTGGCCTCGAACTCATGGCAATCCTCCTTAACTCTACCTCCTAAATGCCGGGATTAAAGGCGTGTGCCACCACACCTGGCTGGCTTTTTTTTTCACGTATGTGTGTGGGGGGTGCATGCCTATCTATGCAAATTCGTATGTGTGAGCACATATGTGCATGTGGGTGCACATGAGTGTGGGTAGAGGTTGAGGCCACAGGTTGTCATCCAGAGTCATCTCCTATCACTCTTCATCTTATTTGAGACAGCCTCTTACTGAACTAAGGACTTAATTCAACTAGAAAACCTAGCCCACCAACCCCAGGGATCCTCCTGTATCCAACTCCCCACCACTAGGATTACATGTACATTGCCACCATGCCTGGCTGGGAGTAAGAACTCAAGTCCTCCTGCTTGCACAGTAAGCTGTTTGCCCATCGAGCCATTCCTCCAACTCCCTCAAGTCCCTTTATAAATCATTTTCAGTTATGTTTAAGAATTACAGAATTAGGGGTTGAGGAAATTAATCAGTAGTTAAAGGCACTTGTTTGCAAAGCCTAAGGTTCAATTCCCCAGTATCCACATAAAGTCAAAAACCCAAAGTGTGCATGTGTCAGTTCATTTGCAACAGCATGCCCATGCTGATGAGAGGGGAGGGGAGGGGAGGGGAGACAGAATCTAACAGGGCATGGTGGCACATGCCTATAATCCCAGCATTGGCGAGGTAGAGGCAGCAGGAGGATTGGGAATTCAAGGCCAGCCTGGGCTACATGAGATTCTGCCTCAAATATGAATGGCAAGCCTTTTGCTCTCTAAGGCACCTTTGGATGATTCACATTTGTCCATCATCATTCCTGAAGAACTCCCAGTGGAGCCCATTCTCATCTTTCTCCCAGTTAATCAAAAGTCTTCACTTTGGGGGCAAGGTAAAGTCCCAAAAAGTCCTAGCTGTACAAGAGCCTATGAAAAGTTTACTTCCTATTTAGTCAAGACTTGATTATAAGGAAAATAACTTTACCATTTCTCAGTTATGTTCTGCAGTAAACAAGAATATGAACCCATTGGTTGGGGATTTAGCTCAGTGGATGAGCGCTTGCCTAGCAAAGCGGTTCGGTCCTCAGCACCGCAAAAAAAAAAAAAAGAAGAATATGAGCCCATCAGTTTAAGACCAAAGATAACACCAGAACCAAAAAGACAAGGTGTGGGAAGAATGTACTCTGCTTCCCCTTCCCCCAACATCCTAGCTGATTCTAAACTTATAAACTTTCAGCATAGGGGTGTTTGTGTGTTTGTGTGTGTGTGTGTTTATGTGCTGAAACAGAATCTCACTCTAGCCCAGTATGTCCTGGAACTCCCTACATAGCCCAAGCTAGCTTTAAACTCATGGTAACCCTTTCTTGGTCCTTGAGTATTGGGATTACAGGTATGTGTGCCATAAGCATACATATGGTTTTAACATACTGGCTGGAGCAGTACTACTGAGACCTAGTAAGTATCATAATCCAATTCTCAAGCAAACTTTTCATACAAGTAGATTAACAAAGTAAGAATACAGAACTATTACCAAGTGTGGTGGCACACCCCTTTAATCCCAGCACTCAGGAGGCAGAGGTAAGAGGATCACTGTAAATTTGAGGCCAGCCTGGGACTAGGTCAGCCTAGGCTAGAGAGTAAGACCTACCTAAAAAAAAAAAAAAATCATACATACATCCACCCATACATGCATGCATGTATACACACTTCTCTATTGCATTTAAAGGGACCCAGGGCTCCTCGGGAGGCTGAGATGGGTTCTCCAAAGAGCCCAAGAGCTGAGTATTAGCATGGGATACATAGTTAGACTGTGCCTCTTGAAAATTTTCATGACCATAATCCCAGTACTCAGGAGGCTGAGACAGGAGGATCACAAATTCGAAAGCAGACTCGGTTACATAAAAAGCCCTTGTCTCAAAATAAAAGCTAATTTTTTATTCAAAAAAAGGGGGGATTGGTATTATAAATGTAATCACAACTGTTTAGGGTCACAGCACTGAAATTTGAATGGAGTTCAATTTCAGAAAGCAGTTTTTAAAACTTTTTAGTTGTTGTACACTAATTTTGTCATAGTAAAGTTGCCCAATCACTGAGTGTGGTAACAGACACCTATGATATACTTAGGAGGTTGAGGTAGAAGATACCTGAGTTCAAGACCAGCCTGGGCACCACAGCAAATTCCAGGCCAATCTGACTAAAACAGCCATCAAGACTTGCTAGGAATGGGGCTGGAGAGATGGTTAAGGCACTTGTCTCCAGTGCCTAAGGCCCGGGGTTCAATTCCCCAGGACCAACATAAACCAAAACCCACAAGGTGGTGGCCCTGGTGCATATTCTCTTTCTCTTTCTCTCTCTCTCTCTCTCTCTCTCTCTCTCTCTCTCTCTCTCTCTCTCTCTCTGCTTGAAATGAATAAAAAAATAAAAATAAATAAAAATAAAAAGACTTGCCAGCCAGGCGTGATGGTGCACGCCTTTAATCCCAGCACTCGGGAGGAAGAGGTAGGAGGATCGCTGTGAGCCTGGGCTAGAGTGAGACCCTACCTCGAAGAAAAAAAAAAAAAAAAAAAGACTTGCCAGGAATCTAATTGCCATGAGGTCCAAAGACAGCCTAGAGCAACAGAGTGAGTTCCAGGTCAGCCTGGGCTAGAATGAAACCCTGCCTGGAACTCTGCCCCCAGCATCCAAAAATGTCTACTTCTGGCTGGATATTTACTTCTCCTGCACTATTCCATCATGAATTCTTTTTTTTAATATTTTATTTATTCATTTTCAAATGAGAGGGGGGGGCCAGGGCCAACACCTTGTGTGTCTGGCTTATGTGGGTACTGGGGAATTGAACCTGGGGCCATAGGCACTGGAGAAAAGTGCCTTAACCGCTGAGCCATCTCTCCAGCCCCTCCATTATGAATTCCTAGTGATGCTCTTTGAATATGGACAAATGAAATGAAAAAAATGTCAAAAACACACACCAACTCTATACTGTTAACACTTATAAAGGGTGCCAACAAGACTGTATCTGCGACAAAGTCTTCAAGGATTCAACATGAAACAAGAAAATGTTACTTCATTAACATCTGATTCTACCACACTATGCACCACTTCAGAGCAGCCTGGTCAGCAGGGTGAAAAGTACTGCTTGTCCTTCCTCCTCTAGCTACTCTCCTTTCTTCTAACTTGTGCATGTGCTCTCCCAGCTTAGGGGACAACTGTCTGCCAAACACTGCCTGGCCCCTAGTAGAGTGGTTTATGCATACATGCTCTCTCTCCTTGGTGGACTACAAGTGCCCTGTAGCAGCACTCTTGCCCCAACATCAGCGCACTCTCTTCTCTGCCCACTATCACACGCACTAACCGGCACTAATGGCTTCACAGGCAGGTCCCCAAAGATGTGGCCTGCCTCACAGCATTCCATGTCCTTCCTGTTTCTCAGCCTGCTCCCTCTTCTTCCCAGGCACAGAGCTCCTCTCCCTCAAATTGGATTTTGTAGTCAGTGCACACACTGCTTCCTCAGCCCAATTTCTCAGTCTTCTTGGCACCCCTTATTAGAAGTGAGCACTTTGTGTTATCAGTATATAGTTGGTTCTGGGAAACTTTTCCATTTAATATGTCCAAATTAAAAGGCAAAAGATTTAAACGATCTGAAGAGAAACCAGAGTATAATATGTCCAAATTAAAAACCACACACTACTGTCTTCTTCTGAAAGCCTGAAATGCACCCCCTCACTAAAAAAAGACTGAGTTGCTCAAGAATGTTATTCTTAGGTCTCTGTCCCATCAGCCAAATGCCTTCACTCCTTTAAATGAAGCTAAGGTAAATACTGTAGCCATTTTATTTAACATACATACCCTTACAATCCATCCCACAACTGGATGTTTCAGTTCAGTAGTTACTCCAGAAAAGGTTTCACCTTGTTTAATGTGCTCAATAATCCATTCCTTAGCAGTCCACACTAATACACCCTTTCCTGGTAACATGATGATGTAATCAAAGACTCAGATATGATCATTTTATTCTTTGGATCATGTAAATCAAAGCCATTAAAAACTTATTTTCTGACTTATACATCTGAAAAAGTAAAAGTGCTCCTGGGTCAAAATTGGAAAGGGAGAGCAAGCCAAGTGGTTAAAGGTGGAAAGTCCTTTCTGCTAAGCTCTTCTATGATTAAGCTGCCCAGGAAGTTTATCTGGCCATTCGGTAACAGAAACTACCCACAAGAGCTATCATTTGGGCTCCATCTTCTAAATATCTGTGTGTATACAGTAATACTGTATATATATATATATATATATATATATATATATATATATATATATGTTTTCATGTTTTTAATCTACAATACAGTATTAGTAAAGCTGAAAAGTCATTTAAGTTACAGGTTCAGAAAACAAGCTTCAAAGCTGAACGTGCTTGGTATAGTCTACATGTCATGAGATTGGTCTTGAAACATGGCAAGATGTCAAAAGCAAAGATATCTGCAGAAGAGAACTTGAACTATTGTTTCTACATTTTACTTCACACTAAGCTAATTTTATAAAATTAATGGCAACCACAACTTTTTTTTTTAAAAATGCATTACTGGGGACTGGAGAGATTTTTAAAAAAATGCATTACTGGGGACTGGCTCTGTGGTAAAGGTGCTTGTCTGCAAACAACCGAGGGGGGTTGATTCCCCAGTACCAACATAAAGCCAGATGCACAAAGTGCATCTAGTTCCTTTGCAGCAGTTGGAGGCCCTGGTACACCCATTCATTCTCTCTGCTTGCAAATAAATAAATAAAGCATTATTAGTGACTTTTCTATACCTGAGATTTACACCTTTCCCCATTGCTGGCCAAATTTTAACTCAACAAGAATCCCCTTAAATTTTTTTTATATCATCTCTCATTTCTATATTAATATTACACATCTCTTTTCATGATTGGATTCCAGGAACTGGAATTCAAACTGAGGTGACAAAAATCAAGTTTGGTTTCAACAGTAGACTTGGCGTTTTTGGGGTTTTTTTTTTGTTTTTGGGTTTTTTTTTTTTTTTTTTTTTTTGGATACACGGGTGCTCAGTCACAGAAGTAATTCCACAAGTGGAACAGCTGTGTCTATTGCAAATGTGAAGGCAGCAACATAATTTGATTTGGACCCATTCATCAGAAACTGATTTTCAGATGCCGCTACTAGACTGTATGGAGAGCTAGCTGCGCTGAGCCGGCATTGTTCCCAGCGGCGCACAAGTTTTTACTGCAAAGGAGACCTTAAAAGAGGAAATACAAATAATTGGTAACGTCACCATAAATCAGTCCAGAAGAACCCAGCATTACTGAATGCACAGAAAACTCTTGGAGACCTGATATGATCACCTGAGAAAGTTTCTAGGGAAGCTGTTTAATGGAGGGGGGGAGATGATCAGTATCTGTTGAATTTTTCGAAAATCCGTAGTCCTTCCCGTAATTTTTTTGTACATCGCCACTGCCAATCCAACACAAGATCAAAGTGAGCCTGGAGCAGAAAGTCTGCTAGCTAACTTTCTTTTTAAAGTTCAACGTAAATGAAACACGCCACAGCAACTTTGAAGACCCTGGACTAATGCACTTTGGGGGTTTGAAAAAATTATAAGGAAAAAAAACTAAACGAAGACCCAAGAGTTTCTAAATAACTACTAAGTGTGTGTGTGCCGAGAAACACATTCCAAGAAACTTCTCAGCGAGTCGCAACTCCGAAGCCGGCGGCCGCTGCGTCCTCCGGCAGCGGCTCCGGCTGCGGCGCGGCGCCGGGGTGGCCGCTCCCAGGGCGCCGGGTCCCCGCCGCTGTCACCCCAGCCGGCCACGCGTGCGGACACCGGGCCGCGCCCCCGCGCTTCACCTGGGCCCCTCGCCGCGAGCAGGCCGGTCCCCGCCGGGGGGAGAGCGGCGCTTCGGGGCGGTCGCCGCGACCCCCCGCTCCCGTCCCCGCGGCCGTCCGTGACAGACGGCGCGCCGGGCCCCCGCCTCACCTGTGCTGTCATTCGCGGAGAAGCCGGGAGAGCTGAGTTTGGCTCGTTTCGGGTTGGGCGGTCCGTCCAGCAAGTTCTCGGCCATCTTCACCTGCTCGTGGAAACAGCCCCGGGCGCGGGCGGCGCGGGCCGGGCCGGGCCGGCGGCTGCGATCGAGCGAGGCGGCGAGCACACGCAGGAGCGCGGGCCGGGCCGCGGAGGGCGCAGGCCGGGGTGGGGGAGGCGGCGGCCAAATCTCAGCCACAGCAACAGCGCCCCGCAGCGCTCACCGCCCGCCCCCGGCTGCCGCCGCCGCCGCCGCCGCCGCCACCGCCGCCGGCCGCAGCCCCCTCATCCCCTGCCCGCCTCCCGAGCGCGACACTCCGCGGCCGGGGCGCCCCGGAGGCCCGGCTGTCCCCCCGGGCCCGGCTGGCAGCGACGGCGCCCGGCCCGGTGGCTCAGGCGGCGCCCGGGAACATGGTGGTGTCGCCGCCGCCGCCTGGCTCCCCCCCACCCGCGCCCCACTTAATGAATTCGCCCGCGGCCCGACGACCGAGGGGCTCCGGGCTCCGCCGCCCGCCTGCGGCCAGCCGCCGCCGCCGCCTTAAGGAAAAACAATGCGCCGAGCGGGGCCGCCGCCGCGCCGCGGCCCCCCCACCCCGTGCCGCCGCCGCCGCCGCCGCCGCGGCCGCCGGGCTCCGGGAGGCCGAGCCGAGAGGCGAGCGGGGCCGCCGGGGCGGGCGCCGAGGGCCGGGCGGAGCGGGCCGGCCGGGCGGAGCGGGGTGCGCGGGCGGTTGTGGGGCCCGGGACCGGCGGGGCCGAGTAGATCGCGCTCGAAGCCCCGGTCGGGTCCGCGACAAGATGGCGGCTGTTGATTCCTCAATTAAAAAAAAAAGAAAGTTTTTTTTCTTCTCTTTCCAGAGCCTGAACGGGGAGGGGGAGGGGGCGGGGCACGCCGGTGCGTCACCCCCCGCGGCGTCACCACGCACGGCCCCCGCCCCGCCCCCTCCACCTGCGCCGGCCGTTCCGGAAAGAGCCGAGGACGTTCGGGAGAAGCAGCCGAAGGCGCGGCGGGCGGCCGGCAGTGCGTGAACCGGCGAGCTGCGGCCCCGGGCCGGGCCTGACAGGCGTGTCGAGCGCAGAAGCGAGTCACCACTTTTGTTGTGACGGCCATCGAGGCCCGGCCTGCGCGGGGAGGACGGCCTGGCCCGCCCTTCCCGCTGGAGCCACGCTGCCTGCTCTCCCCGGCTCGCAAGCCTCGTCTGGGACATGGGACAGGGACGACCCCGGCCCAGGCTGCCCCACTTCCCCTCTCCTCTTGTCAATGAAGTGGCCTCTGCGGGTTACGGGTCTGCGGAGGAGTGTGTGGGGATGGGGAAACTGAGGCAGAAAGGAGCCCAACAACTTCTCCAAGGTCAGCAAGGGAGGACAGTGAAGAGAAGGGCCTGCGAGGCTCCTGAGTGCCCTTTCCGGAGCCCATGGCCAAGGGGTCTGGACCAACACGGTCACCTGAAGGAAGGGTGCTGAGAGTACCCCTACCTGCAGCCCCAGAGTCCCTCAGGGCCGGGACACTCCCCACCTAGGCTCTCGCCGGTGCCCAGACAGGTGTTGGATCACAGGGAGACCCTCACGCCCAGGCACTGTGTGCTCTAAGCCCTCCTAAACTAAGGTTTCCTCCATTTCACTAAAATCTCTGCGTCTCAAAACTTGCCAGCTTCACCCCAGGTCCTTATCTCTAAGATATCACCAGCAAGCCTGTTTCCTAAGCCAGAAGCCTGTGAGTCACACGGGCTCCTCCCTCTCCGCCCATGTACCTAACCTGGACAATTGGCCACCCCATGCCATCCTGCATGGTCCCATCCTGTATGTTTCTCTCCCACACAGCACCTTCGTTACCTTCCTGCAAAAAAAAAAAAAAAAGAAAAAAGAAAAAAAAGCGGAAATCCTAAAACAAAAAGCTCCTATACAAAGAAGGAAAAACACTAAAACATGTGAAATCTGTCAGCAACAGGACATGTGTACACATACAGCAATTGTCTTGAGTGTCAGGATTGAGTGTCTGTTTTTCTACTTACACTGTTCAAAACTTGTCCTGCCCACAAGTTACACCTGTCCATTCTTTCCATCACTCAGGTCAAGACACCTGCTCCTCCACTAGGTAGTTCTCATCATTTGGACCATTTTAATGTTTTTCCAAATTCCATTCCCAGTGCTAATAACTTATGTCCTTGGCAAACTCTTAATTCACCCTCCAAGACCTGGTATATCACTTCTGGGAAAATTCACAGTGGGATTATAATACACCATTTGAGGGTTTTTTTTTTCCAATTCATTTATGTTTTTATTTATTCATCAAATATCTCTTGAGAATTTCTTAAGGGCAAAGCTTAAAGAAATTTCTATGCACTCTATTTAAGGGATTTAAATAACAAGCTTTGGAAACCATAATGGGAATATTCAAGTCCATCTGCACAGGATAGACAGGAAGTACACGGAATGACAGAAAGACATCAAGGCAGCACCGCTGTATCTGAAGTGCACTGGTCTCACCGTGGGTCTGCTTGCAGTGAAGGTAAGAACTGGGTTTCAGTCATAGTTAGGGTGCTGACCAAAAGGTTTGTAGGTTTGTAACCAGGTGGGAGGCAGAGGTAGGAGGATCATTTGTGAGTTCAAGGCCACCCTGAGACTACATAGTGAATGCCAGGTCAGCTTGGGCTAGAGCGAGACCTTAACCAACAAACAACAAAAAGTAGGTTTGTAAATTTGAGGACTGAATAAAGGATGCTGTTCTGGAGGCATTCAAACCAATACAAGTCATGGTGTCCAGCTAGCTAGAAATCTTTAGCCAGGGTCTTTTCTAAGGGCATTGGTAACACCATTCATCCCCTTCCCAGCTCCTCAGGAAATGACCAAGAAGGGTGCTCATGACCTTGAACCTTGCTTGTAGGCAGCTTTGGCATTGGGGCACACTCGAATTTTACAGAGGAGAGAACTAAGGGACCCAGTCCCGATGACTCAGAGTTGGCATGGGCCACATGGCCTGGGTCACAGTTCTTTAGACTCCCTAAAACACACTTGTTCCCAGGAACTTTTTCTAGCTCATTCTTCTCACTTGTACCACATTGATGAGCTCTTCTGCTACTTTCGGGTACCTGCTTTTTTTTTTCTAGTTCTTCTCCCTTCACTGTAAGTCCAGTCAGAGAACACTGTACTCAGAGATGGACAGGAGGCTGGTGGTGGTGTGCTCCTTTAATCCCAGCACGGGGGAGGCAGAGGTAGGAGGACTGCCATGTGGTCGAGGCCAGCCTGAGACTGTGTAGTGAATTCCAAGTCAGCCTGGGCTATAGCAAGACTGTACCTCCAAAAATAGAAAGCCTGATGTGGTGGCACACGCCCTTAACTCCATAATCCCAACACTTGGGAGGCAGAGGTAGAAGGATTACTGTGAGTTTGAGGCCAGCCTGGGACTACAAAGTGATTTCCAGGTCAGCCTGGGCTAAGAGTGAAGACCCTACCTTGACAAAAAAGAAATGGATGGGAAAGTATCAAGGGTAGAGGAGTCGTCTTGCCTGCCCACCCTTGGCTGGGCATCTCTTGTCAATTTGAGAGGCCACTGTCACACTTCTATGTAGACAGCGCTTCCCACAGTTTTGCAAGGGAAACAGTCTTTCAGTTGAGAGCCATGGATAAACCACACAGCCCCTCCAGGGCTTCAAGACTGCCTCCTCTTCCCGTAAACCACACCCTCTCTGGTGGCAGAGACAACATTAAAAGATGGCAGAAATCCTATTTACAAAAGACTATGGGGCCTAGAGGAGGATGTTTGGGGGGGGGGCGGCCATAAAGAATAAGATGACGTGGGAATTAATTAGGGGATGTTCCTGAGAAAAAGTTCATTTGATAGTATGCATCTTTAACCTCAGCATATGCTAGATGAGGGAGGACGATCAGAAGTTCAAGGTCATCCTAAGCTACATAGTTAGAGACCAGACTGAGATACATGGAAACCTATCAAAGAAGAGGAAGAGAAGGTGGCCGGGGAAGAGAAGAAAGTTCATTTGATTCCATCAACTAATGAATGAATAAACACACCCAACAGTGGAAAGTAATGAGGCGAATACAATCTGAACACAAAATTATGTTCACAGACAGAAGCCAGGCACAAAATCCATATAACATATGACTCCATTTATATAAAATGTCCAGAACAGGAAAATCCATAGAGACAGTAAGTACATTTGTAGTTCTCAGGGCTGTGTGGGGGATTAGTAGATAGAAGTTATATTATAGGAGGTGGGCTTCCCATTGGTGATGAAGATGTTCTCAGGGGCTGAAAAGATGGCTCAGCAATCAAAGGCACTTGCTTACAAAGCCTATCAGCCCAAGTTCAATCCTTAAGTCAGACACAAAGAGTATCTGGCGTTCATTTGCAGCAGCAAGAGATCCTTGCACCCCCCTCAAGTATGTAAATATAATTTTTTTTTTTTTGGTTTTTCGAGGTAGGGTCTCACTCTAGTCCAGGCTGACCTGGAATTCACTCTGTATTCTCAGAGTGGCCTTGAACTCACAGCAATCCTCCTACCTCTCCTACCCGAGTGCTGGGATTAAAGGCATGCGCCACCACGCCCAGCTTGTAAATATAATTTTTTTAAAATATTTTTATTGGCTGGAGAGTTGGCTCAGCAGTTAAGGAACTTGCCTCCAGTGCCTAAGGCCCCGGGTTCAATTCCCCAGGATCCACATAGGCCAAGCCCACAAGGTGGTGGCCCTGGTGTTCTCTCTCTCTCTCTCTCTCTCTCTCTCTCTCTCTCTCTCTCTCTCTCTCTCTCTCTCCTCTCTGCTTGAAAATGAATAAATAAAATATTTTTTAAAATATTTTTATTTATTTGAGACTGAAAGAAAGAGGCAAAGAGGGGGGAAAGAGAGAGAGAATGGGTGTGCCATGGCCTCCAGTCACTGGAAATGAACTCTAGACATGCGCCACCTTGTGCATTGGGCTTTATGTGGGTACTGGAGAATCGAACTTGGGTCCTTCTGCTTTGCAGATGAATGCCTTAACCACTAAGCTGTCTCTCCAGCCCAGTAAATATAACTTTTTTTTTGGGGGGGGGGGTTTCAAGGTAGGGTCTCGCTCTATTCCAGGCTGACCTGTAATTCACTATGGAGTCTCAGGGTGGCCTTGAACTCACAGCAATCCTCCTACCTCTGCCTCCCGAGTGCTGGGATTAAAGGCTTGCGCCACCACGTCCGGCAATATAACTTTTTAAAAAGATGTTCTGAGTTTGGCTGTGGTGATAGTAGTGGTTGTAAAACTCTGAGCATATATACTAGAAACCATTGGTATCTATACTTTTTTATTCTGTTTTGAGATAAGGTCTTGATATGTATCTCAGACTGGTCTCAGATTCACTATAATCCTCCTGCCTCAGTCTCTAGAGTGTTAGTATTACAAGAATGTACTACCACATCAGGCTAATATCAGTTCCAATCAGGTATCGTTCATAGAAAGCAAATTATATCTCATTAACACTGCTTTAAAAAATTAAATTGGGGGCTGGAGAGATGGCTCAGCGGTTAAGGCACTTGCCTCCAGTGCCTAAGGCCCTGGGTTCAATTCCCCAAGTCCCACATAAGCCAGACCCACACGGTGGTGGTGGTGGCATTCTCATTCTCTCTCTCTCTCTCTCTCTCTCTCTCTCTCTCTCTCTCTCT
>PVHP010048535.1:0-12491 GCA_004024765.1 Zapus hudsonius
GGAAATAAATTTAATTCCTTTTGTAAACAAATGGATGTACAGCTTGTGCATGGGTTACCATATAATTCGCAAGGGCAAGGCATTGTGGAACGTGCCCATCGCACCTTAAAAGAAATTCTTCTAAAACAAAAAGGGGGAATAGGCTATAGTCATACCCTGAAGGAAAGAGTATCATTGGCTCTATTTACTATCAATTTTTAAAATTTGGATGCTGATGGACCTACTGCTGCAGAACGGCATTATGCGCCATACAATAAGCACAAAGGCATGGTAAAATGGAAAGATATCTTAACAGGTCTATGGAATGGACCTGACCCCGTGCTGGCATGGGCACGAGGATCTGTTTGTGTCTTTCCACAGAATCACCAAGATCCAGTGTGGGTGCCGGAGAGGCTGGTACAACGGATGAAGAATGAAGAGCCACAGACCAAAGACAACGCTCCTGCTGATGATGCTGATCCTGCCAGTGACACCGGAGCAACGATGGGGAATCTTGTCAGTTTTCCCAAGACCGATGCCAATACGTCATGATGCTCCGTTATTTCCAAGACTTTTTATAACAAATGATACGCTTGGACTTAGCCTTAGCAGCTATTCTAATGATTATGTCCTTGGTTTTCTTATGGTGTATTTGCAAAATGCAAAGGTCACAGAAATGGAATGCAGCCATGGTAATCCAAGCCTTTTCAGCCATAGAAGCAGTACAATCTCCACATGTTTGGCTAGCTGCCATAAAGCAGTGATGTTATAAAAGAATGGGATTTTTCCCTTATCTGTGGCACTATGCTGAATTGGTAGTCAGAGATGGGTAAGTCCCATGAGGTTACATATCAACCTAAGACAGGGTTCTGATGTCTGGAGGTCAGAATGCCAATGATGGGTAAGAATGTAATCAGTCATGGGCAACCTAAGACAGACACGATTCCAAGTCCAGATGGGAAAGTTTTGCTGGCAGCCCTTTGATGCAATTGCTTTTAAACAAGAAAGGGGGAACTGTAGTGAGCCTCTACTGGGTGCGTTCCTCCCAGCACAGAGCCCGGCGGCCCGGCCCCATTTCCCCGGCCCGCGTCCTGCCACTCCCACCTTCGGCACGCCCTACGGCTTTCTCCTTTGTTGAGAGCCTGCTGACCGCGCCTGTAAGATGGCGTTGGTTTCTGCTCACCACCCCCACGGTGAAGTGTGTCCAGTGGAAAAACAACTCCTTGTATGGAAATGGCTTAATGACTGGCATGCTTCCGTGTATGTGGACCAATTATGAATTTATACGTGTACTATGCTGATAGGTTAGGATATGACTTAAAAATTCCTGCACATCCTGAGGTGGGAAGAAGAGAAAGAAGAAGAAAGAGAAGAAGAAAAGTTTGTAACTTAGAAGGTTTCCTGAATAAACTGCTGAAGAGAAGAACTTGTGGTCATGCCCTTTCTTGCTGGTCAAGCTTTGGACGTGACACACCAAGTTGCTATTACCTGGGAAATTCAGCCACGCTTTTCTTCCACTCTTGTCTGTGAGGACTCATGGAGAAAAACAAAAGTATAACTCTTCTATAGCACAGTATTCCATGCACTCCAGGACAAAGCAAAGAGCCTTTTCATATGCAATTTGTATTTTGTATATCTTGGTGAAAATATGTAACATTTTAAAGTGGAAACAATAGCTTTTTTAATTTCAGAACTTGTATCTATCTAAAGATTTTAGATATTTTAAATTTCAATTTTTTTAGGTTGTGAAATTTTAAAAAAATCTAAATAATCCATGATTTTCTGTTTGAAGGAAAAGTAGAGTTGCAAGCAAATAAGCAAACTAAAGGAAAAGAAGTCACTCATTACTGTGCCATCCAGATGTCTACAAGGTTTACAATGGGCTTGATTTCAGCAGACAGGCGTGTACCCACCATTAACTAAATTAAGCTATGTTCACTTTGCTCTGTATTCATTAAATAAAACACTAACATATGCTGAGATTCCAGAAGATAGGTCAGGAAGATGGCTCAGTGGGTAAGAATGCCTGCTATGCAAACAGGATGGCCTTAGAGGTGCCTAGTCCTCTAATTGTCCTAATTGTCCTGCACCTATGCCAATGCCTGTAAGTCCAGTCCTGGGGGAACAAAGCTTGGAGAATGGCCAGAGGTCGTGACAACAGCAAGTTCTGGAATCAACGGGGTTCTGATCCAGGAAATGTGCTGAAGAGCCCTAGAGGAAGGGTACCTGACATTCTCTTCTGGACTCCACGGACACTTGCAGAGGGGCACATGTATCTGCACATACATATACATGTACCACACATAGTCCACACCACATACTGCAGTGCAATTTATTTTAAATGAAAAAAACTTAAAAACTGGTCAAGCAATCCCACACAGGAGGGCCCCCAGTGGGTTGTGGACAGGGTGGAGGGAAATTGGGTACCACCACAAAACTTGATAATACAATTTATCTAATTGTTAACAATAAATAAATTTAAAATATACAAACAACAATAAAAACTTGTCTGAATTAAAAAGAATTATATGAACGATTACTATAAACAGACAGTACAGTACTGTAACTTAGAAATTATTTAATTAATTATTTAATTTAGAAATTATTTAAAGGGCAGTAGCAGCCCATAGGACTTAGAAATTGAGTTATATTGAGGACACCAATATAAACCTTAAGGAAATAGTGCTATGTAAGCTAGATCTTGAACAATGAATATGCAGGTGGAAGGAAGCAGAAAAATACAGACCATGAATAGGGAGCCTGGACTTGAACTCTCCATCTCCCTGACACCTACTTTCCAAATCAGCTTTTACAAGTAACTGAGCTATCTGAACTGCAATTTCATCATGCCTATTTAAATTTTTAAAATTTATTTCTCTCTGAACATTTCATGATCTCCTCCACTAATTATTTGGAATTCATTTGTAATAAATGTCTTATGTTTCCCCTACTGAGACAGGCTTATTCACTCACCTTTCACTTTTTTGTGTGATGTGAGCACTAAGCTAGAATTCCAAATGAAGAAAAGATAAACCTTTGGCTAAGTCCTGTTTGTTTTTGAAAAGGAAAGGAAACAAAAGTTTATTTGGGCTGAACTGTCAGATCACTGCATTTTCTGAAAATTCTTTCCTTTCCTAGAAGGCTACAGATAAGAAATACAGAATTTAATGTGGGGAAGAATCTCACTCATCATTCTACTGAGTGTACAAAGCTTTTAAGGGCTTTTTAAAGATGCCATTCTGCTGTTGACTTCATTCACAGAGACACATGCTAGGATTTAGGACTCCAGCAAAGTTCCCCAGCATCAGCATTGGAGTTTCAGTCAGTATCTTCAGAGAATTGCACCCCTGAGATGTTTCTAAGAAATGTGCTTTATGTGCATAAAATCTTTCAGCTCATGATCACGAAAAAGTTAGATAAGGTATATTTCAGTTTCTACTAATGAAATGTCTTAAAGATCATGGCTTGGTAAGCTTTTAGACCAGTATATTGAACAAGGGACAGCTTGTCTTATTCCTTCCAAAGAAATTAGACAATGACAAATATTTGCCATAAATAGAAGAGGCCAGAACTATGGGTATGTGGCAGGTGGAGATGAGCACATGTGTCATCATGTAAAGCCCGTAGCAGAGGTGACCCTGCTCTGCTCACCTGCAGCGTTGCCACTGGGAACATCTGAGGAACACACATGACTTTCCCTGTGTCCATCACCTTTGAGAAGGACATTGTCATCAACATTCCTAGTTACTCCCTCGTGCTCAATAAAGCTGAGGGCTTCCCCATGGTTAGGAGTGATGGCCCACTAACTACATGGCACAGTTCCACATTTTTAAATACAACCAAAGCCAGTCACTTCACAGATATTTCCACTCTGCTGTCAGAATGGGCTGTAACAGAATGGCTCAGTCCTTTCTCAGAAAGGATGCATAAAACCTTTGTAGAATAACAGTGAGAGGACAGGGAGAGGATGGCTCAGGGGTTAAGCATGCTTACTTTGCAAGCCTGACAACCAGAGTTCAGAGAACCCATATAAAGGCAGACATAGAGGCACAGGTGTCTGCAATAGCAATGTGACGAAGGCAGTGGGAGACAGAGTTAGGAGAATTCCAAGCCAGACAGTATGACAATCACAGCAGCAAAAAAAAGAGACCTGTTTCAAGCAAGGGGGAAGCTGAGGACCAACAGCCACAAGCTGTCCTCTGACCAGCACACATGTGCCATGAAACACAAGGACTATACACACACACACACACACACACACACACACACACACACACACACTGCATAAATATACTAATGAAAGAAAGTGAGAACATAAAATGTATTTTACTTGATGGAATTAATAATAAAGAAATAAGAATATTATTAAAAGATAGTAATGCATGATAACCGTTAGGAGTTTTTTATCTGTCAAAACCTGGCCCAGATTTTGAGCTCTTGAAGGGATTGCCATCTTGCTTACTCAAGTAGACTACAATGAAATAGTGATAGCTGGGGAGAGTCAGTGAGTCAGGAAGTAAAAATCACTGAGATAAACATCATAGTGTCAAATCTAGGCATTACGTGTCAATAATTAGGAACCATTATGACTGCATATTCCTAACAATTACAATAATGTTTTTGTAACTATTTCAAGAGCTATATAGATTTTTATGTCATTGCATCCCCAATTATTATGATGAACAAAATAAAGGCTTCTATTTTATGCATAGTTCACCTTCCTCTAAAGCATAATGAATAAGCTTTCCTTTCTAGTCTACCCACTGGAATAGCTCAGTTTCTTGTCTGAGCCGCAGGCAACTCTTCCAATTGTTCTATTCCTAGAAATAATCCTTACTCAAAGTCTACTTTGACTGATATGGCTACACCCAAATCTCCCCTGTCCCCCAAACATGACAAGCTTATTCTTTTTCAGGTGTTTTTCCTCACTGTTCCCACTCTCTGAGGTAGTCTTCCCAAGAGGTGGAGATGAGAGCTTTCTTTGTGTCCTTAGGCCTATGATCCAATAGCACCTGGCCCAAGAGCTTTCTCATGTCCTGGACATGATGGGAGATTTCTTCATAGTCATTCCTTCTAGTTCCCCCTAAAAAGGGTGGGAATATCTCCATTCTTTCCTCACGAGCATGTAAGAGAACTTGTCTTAATCGCAGATGTATTTTCACAAATACGGTATCACCTAGTAAATAATAAAAAATTTGTAATTATCTGTTGCCTAAGTGTGGGGAAGAAAAAAATAAAAAAAACAAGGAAAGAGCAGGTTTGGAATGTGTCCTGCATCCCAGAGCCTGGTAGAGGTTGTGGAGAGTGGATAGGCTGTGTGTTTGTCAATATTCTAAGATGGCAGCTAAGGATGAGGTCTGGGATAGAGGCAAATCGGGATCTGGAGAATATCAGGGAATCATGAATTCTGGCCTTTGTATGGGAGAGGGGACATAAGGGAATCTGCATGGAGAAGGTATCAGTTGAGTTGAACCTTGAGGTAGTTACACAATTTTATCAACAAAGAAAAGCTTGCCTAAGCAAATGTTGAGAAGCTAGCATAGATTTGATATATTTTTAAAATTTATTTATTTATTTATTTGTGAGACAGAGAGAGAGAGAGAGAGGAGAGAGAGAGAGCACATGGGTGTGCCAAGGCCTCTTGCCACTGTAAAATAGACTCCAGATGTGCCACTCTTCACATCTGGCTTTATATGGGTACTGGAGGAATTGAACACAAGCTGGCAGGCTATGCAAACAAGCGCCTTTGATCACTGAGTCATCTCCCCAGCACAGATCTGGCATATTTTTTAACAATAATATATAATTTGAAAAAAATGCATTTAAATGTCCCCTAATGAAAATTTTCCAATGAAAGTCATTATATATCAAATGAATCCTCCGATGTAAGTCATATTTTAGAATAGGTGCAAGTCTCATAAATAATTATGAAATTATTTCTAAAACTTACTGACATTTGCACATTTTTGCTTATGCTCTCAAGCTGTATAATAATGACAAATTTTTCCTTAATGGCTGAAATTATCAAATATGACTTTGCTGTATTCTGAAGTCAACCCAATAGAAAAGTGCTTGGGAGCTGTTGCCACTGGTATTAATGCCTGTATTTATACAAGCTCTGCTTTATAAGTCAGCTTGCATAGTTCATGACAGAAAGTTTTAAAATGTTGGGTTATGAGAAATGAAGTTTTGCCTGAAATCCACTCTTCCTCACTAATGCTATTTGCATTTATTTGCTTTGATTTGCATGCTCAGCCTGATGCATCCAGAACAATGACAGTATTGCAGGGTAGATACATGAGGGTTGTGGGGAAGGTCCGTCCCTTCTCAATATGATTTTAGTTTAATTTGTTTTTCAGAGTAATTGATCAAAAAATGTGTTATGTAAAGTAAATTATACCCTACTCCTCTCCCTTTTTGTAAATAATCAAAGTAATTGCATAAATGACTAGGATGTAAGTTAAGTGATGTTTTTAGAAGAAATATTTACTTATATGTTTTTACTATGAAATCTGACAGCTATTTTATTAATTTAATCAGCATTTCTCAAATCCATTGGTTGCCTTGACCTAGCTAAAAAAAAGAAGTTAAATTTTGACCCAAAGGAAGGGTACAACGCAAATCTGAAATGCCTACTGAGTTGCAAAATGTCTGCAAATCAGTAGGCATTTAGTTGTTTTAACACTTACAGGGAATTTTATAAAGAGTATTCAAAAATTATTTTATTTTATAGCACACTGGTGACTTCTATATGACCATTAATAAGATCTCACAAATTTTAGTGAAATAATAAAATTTGCCTGAACTTGTAAATAATAATTATGGGTCTTTATGTTTACAGACTATATCAAACAAGCACAGACAACTGGACTTCTGTCTCAGTCCTTGATCAGGCAAGTATTTGGTGAACACTTGGATGAAGAAAGAGAAATCATTGAAGGTGTAGAGGAAACAGAAGTACAAGAAAGAATTCATATGGGATCAGGATTCAAAATGTCCTCCACAGACTTGACAGCATGGGCCAAAAAAGAAAAGAAGAAAGGAAAAAGAAAGAAAGAAAGAAAGAAAGAAAGAAAGAAAGAAAGAAAGAAAGAAAGAAAGAAAGAAAGAAAGAAAGAAAGAAAAATTCAAGACCTAAAAACACAAAGTTTTGCATTTCTGTTTTTTTAAAACATTAACCTCACACACATGGGATGAGGAGAATCTTTGAAAGGGTCTAGAAGTTAGAGAAGTCTGCAAGGTCAGAATGAACTTAGTTGGTAAAATAGTGAAAACAGCTTTAGGCTGTTTTAATAAATATCAAGTGTCAAGGACAAGAAAAAGGATAGTTTTTGCTTTCCTATGCTCTGATCAAAGTCCAGAGCACATCCACTTTTGAATACAAGATTTATTACTGTACTATTGAGTAGTATATATGCCATAAAGATTGAACTTGTAGGAATACAAAATTATTTTAGGCAAAGATTGCACTCCCAAAGGTATCCTATCATAGCAGAGCAAGAGAAAACTGATATTTATATATGTAAATGACATGCAAAAGAGAAAAAAGATAAATAACTCAGCACAGGGGGCCTGGGGCTGGAGCTCAGTTGGTAGGGTGCTCATCTAGTATAGATGAGGCCCAGGTTCCATCTCCCAAAAGATTCTGAAAAAGCTTCTACTCACAGGCCCACTTTTAAGTTAACATTTCGCAAAAGAGGCTGGCTCCATTTCACAGGTCCAAGCAGAGAAGGAAAAAGCCATCACCAGCACCATACACACACCAGCAAAACAGGCAAGGGCAGAAAGGAGGTCTTCTCCCCTTTTATATAGCCTTAGGGAGGAGTCTTGCAGCCCTTTCCTTGACTTGTTGACTCCCTGTGTCTCTGGAATTTCCTTCTTGCATTCCCTTCCAAGAAAGGATTCTTTTTTCTAGCTCTCCTGAGCTTCCTTACTTACATCCTGCCCCCTACTGAGAAGCTGCCTTCCTGTCAACATCCTCAGAGAACCACCCAAGATTGCTAAACGGTCAAGTTGACAACAAAACTTAACCATCATAGAAGGTATCTCTTCAGAAGTGAGGTGGATTTCTTGAAGGCAGCAGATGGAAGGGTCCATTTTTCTGATCCACCTTGTTAACTTAAAAAAAAAGTTAAAACTGAGTTTTGATTTAATCCCTGCCATGGTGGAGGGTTTATGGGAATTGACGCACTCTACATTATTATGACTGATTTTGGTTATAGTGCTTTTCCTCTATTGGGCTCTTGTTGTTGATTGCTCAACTCTTCTGTGTGAAATATTTCCTGGAATAATCTCTGTAGGTTTCACTTTGTGTTTATATGATCATGGCACTGGCTTTTATCATGGAACATTTTTCTTTCGCCATCCATTCTAAGGGATATTTATGTGCCTTGCCTCTGGGGCAGAGGGAGTTCCTGAGCACTAGTACTTATCCTCCTTCCCCACCATTTCCCAGCTGAGCATATTGTTTAGTTCACACGGATACCCCAAGGTAGGCATCTGCCAATTATGTCTGTTCTCCCTAATTGGAGTAGGATCGAGACACCAAGTGAGTGCCAGTAGGCAGGTGCAGTGTGGGGGGATGGTGGTGATATGAAAATCATTTCTTCAGCGTCTGTTTTGGGCTTGGGCCAGATTGGATTGGAATAGCTTTGTATCCACAGATGCACAGGTTGTGGAGGCTACAACTGCACCAGCCACTCTGGACTGGTGGCTGATATTAGAGATGTGGTTAGAGGTGGGCAGCAGGAAGTGGGCACACAGGCCCAAACATGTCACAGCCCTCACCAGCCCAGAGTGCACAGGTCTCTAACACAATGGGGCCTTGAAGCACAGGTCCCAAACTTGCTGTGTCCTTCACCACCTTGAGTGCAGCAAGACACCAAACAAGCTGGGCCTTTCACCAGACTAGAGGGTCCAGGCCCTACTCTGGTGCCCCTAGAGCACAGGTCCCAAACACGCCATGTCCTTCACCTGCCTGGAGTACACAGGGCCTAAACACACCTTGTCACTCACTAACCTGGGGCTCACAGGCCCCAAACACACTGGCACCCTAAAAGCACAGGTTCCAAACTCACCATGAATTTCAACCTTCCCAAACATGCTAGTCTCCTCACCGGTCTGGAGTACACAAGCCCCTCTACACACTGGTGCCCCCAGAGCACAGGCTCCAAACACAACACTCTTCACCAGCCCACGGCCACAAACATGCTGGTGCCCTGACAGCACTGGCTCTAACTTTCACCACTTTTAATGTACCCAATAGTGTTTTATTATAAATCATTTTCAGAATACATGAGTAATTTTAAAGTGAATATTTGCCATTCTTCCTTTCTTTCCTTGAGTTATATTTTCATTTCACTTTTTCTGTCCATATTTTTTTGCCTAGAATAATGTTTCTTTATGTTAAATCACTCTAAAATACTTTGTCATAATAAAAATATTTTAAAAATTAAAAAAATTGAATGGGTTTTAATTTGATTTTATGTAACTTCAGGCTGTGAGAGTTAAAACAATTTCTTCAGACTTATTATTTTAGATACTATTTGTATACAGTTGAACAAAGCAATATAAGGACATGTTCATTATTATATATACACAGATCCATTTCTTAAGGAATACATTGTCTAATAATATGGATGTAGCTCTTTATTCAAGCAATTGATGCATTCATGAATACATATATTACTTATTGCTAAAATGAGCCAAAACTTAGGGAAATTAGTAGAAAATAACAAGAAAAGGTGGTCACTTTAGGTAAGTTGGTCATTGGTGTTAAATCCTGTATTTACATGAGGTAAAAATGGAACAATTTAAAGAGGGCTGGGAACTTTAGCCCATATTAAGAAAATGATGGTTAAAAAAATGTTTTCCCATAAAAGTAAAAATTACTATAATGATGGAACACTGTTCTACATTATAAATTTTAACAAATATATATAACATTATAAATTTTAACATATATACATATATATTTGCAAGAAGAGAGACATAAGAAAGAACAGAGACAGACAGAGAGAATTGGTGATCTAGGGTCTCCAGCTTCTGCAAACAAACTCCAGATGTATGCACCACTTTGTGCATCTGGCTTTACATGGGTAAGTGCCTTAACTGCTGAGTCATATCCATGTCTCAAGCCCAATTTTTAACCTTTATAAGTAGTTAGCTTAAATTGATTTTTCTTATAATTGAATTTTCACTTTGATACATCAAAATCTAAAGTTAAACTTTTTAGCTTCTCTTCCATGAAAAATACACAGTAAACACCTTGGCTAAAGAACATTTCCCAAATACTGATACTTTGAAAACTGTCACTGTGAAATTACTTAAACAGCAACATAAACCCTCTGGAACAGTCCTATATGGCCATATCAGACCCCCAAACCTCTCCATATTAAAAGGAGAAGTCTAATACATTTTTAATGGTGGTGATGTGCATAAGAAAAATGTCTAACCTCTGTCCCTGGTCCTGGATTCCAGGTCCTAAAACCCTTGGAGTTTATGCATTGGGTCATTTTGCTGAGATGACTGGTGGCCAGAGCCTCCTGGTTATATTCAGGCTGGGTGTGGGTTGCCAGGGCAACCAACAACAGATTAGAGGGCTAGAAATTTCAGCCTCACCCAAACCTTGAGGAAGAGGTTATGTAGACTAATGATTCTTTGATCACCAGCCACCAAAGGTGAAATTAATCATGCCTACATACTGAAGTCACTACAAAACCCCAAAGCTCAGAAGGCTTCTGGATTGTTGAACACATGGAGTATCCTGGAGGGTGTTGTATTCCAAGGGCGCATGGAAGCTCTGTGCTCCCTTCCCTGCACCTTGCTCTCTGCACATATTCATTCTGGACAGTCATTGGTACCCTTTCTGTTTCCCATGTCCTTTATGATAAGTAAGCATAGTCTGTGAGCTGCTCCGACTAACAGAACCTCGGGATGGGGTTGTGGGAACATGGGAGCCAGTTCAAAGCACAGTTCATAACTTGGGGCATTTGCTGTGGAGGTCGATCTTGCATATCATCAAACTGTGGGATCTGACATTTTCCAGGTGGATGGTCCAGAATCTGGTTGCACTGTCACTAGTTAACACTTACTAGAGAACTACTTGATAAGTAGGGAGAAAACAAAACAAAACACACCACACATGTTACATTGAGAGAAAAGTGATAACAGGAAAATGAAATGTTTGTTTCTGGATAGAGCATTTTGATCCCCCCAGACATGAGAGCTGAAAATTCTGTGCCAATGAAGCCTTTAGAAAATCTTCAGGTACCATCCACAGGAGAACGGATGCCCAGCTTTGAAGGTCACTTAAGGATGATGCTTTACAGCATAGTTGAAAAGCATCAGCTTTATACTCAGGTCTGCATTTAACCACTTCTGCTGCTTGTCACTGTGTGTCCCTTAAGCATTAAATAGTCTCCACTTTCTAATCTGGAGATCCCGCATGGTATGTGGAAACGATGTGGGGCGGTGGGCAGGATGAGGAGGTAGGTTGTGAAGGTCCGTAATGTACCACCTGGACAAACAGATCAAGAAAGATTAACTTGCTCTCAATAAGCTGACTCACTTCTGAGCAGAAAATAGCATATATTTCATCATAGTTAAGAATTTAAAAGTATATTTCAGTTTTGTTTTTCTTCCCTGCTAGACTATAGGGACTTTTTCTGTAGAAGTTTAAATATGTGAGTAAATAAGTGTTTACTGAGTGATTTTTACATATCAGATATTCTTCTTGGTACCTGAGATGCAAAAAGAGAAAAACACAACAACAAATTTCGCAGTTCTTAGCCTTAAGTAGATTACAATTTGGCCACAGACAGGAATGTAACTATGAAGTACATTATGATGACTTAACTACTTAAAACATTTAGGTTGTTTTATAGCTCTCTTTGAGAACAATTTTAGTAAGATGAGAATAAATGCTAAATTCTATTTGTGGGAGGTAATATAACATGAAACAGTGGAGACTACTTCTTCAAGAAGTTTAAAAACAAAATTGAAGAGAATAAAGAAAACATAGTGAAGAGATGTGTGAAACACAAGTCATTCTCTGACCCAAAGAGTTTCTGGTAGTTAACACACTGCAGCAGTAATGTTTTTCAAAGCAAGTAATGGAAGCATTTCTGAGGTGGTAGCAACCAAACCAAGGCATTCAGGGGTGACTGGAAGACAAGAAAATAAGGTTGGCAAAAAAAGGTAAACCAGGCAAAGGAAATTTTAGTTACTGGATCTGGATTCCTAGTTCCAGATCAGGATTCACGAGCAGGATCCTGCCTCTGCCTCTGCCTCCTTCTGCCAGAGCCACCGGAAGCACCATCACTCACATGGACTGAGCTTGACAATGAAACTTTACTGGCTGCTATAGATAAATCATAAAACCAAGAAGTCAAATGAAAGAATAAAACTCTGAAAGCACTCATCTTCAGATTTATTTTCATTAGACTTTTATATAAAATAATTGTTTTCAGAAATGGCAAAAAATAAAAGAGGTTTGAAGTCCACGGACTGGA
>PVHP010048536.1:0-12491 GCA_004024765.1 Zapus hudsonius
ATTGTGGAGGATCCATATGGAACCCTGCAGAGAAGGACGGGACGAACAAGGGACCCATACCCACAGCCATTCAACCAACTCAGGATAAGCCAAATGTGTTTGTGTTTTTCAGGATACGAGAGAGTTGTGGCCCATCTAACCTTACCAACCAACTGTAGGCTGATAGATGAGATCCTGACAAGAGAGGAGCCACCACAGTCATATCAGGGAGGATCCATAGGGAACTCAGCAGACAATGACAGATGAACAAGAGACCTATAACCACAGTCATTCAATCAACACAGGATAGGCCATTGAGACAGAAACCAAGGATTTTCGACACAAGGACCTCTAAGCTCGCAACATTAAAGCAGCCTTATTACTCACCCACCACGACTCAGGGAACTGAGTGGAAGAGGGGGCGGAAAGATTGTGAGAGCCGTGGTGGGGGAGACGGTCCAGAGGCATAGTACCCATCAGTAACAACTGACTTGGGCCAGGAAGACCAGGATGAGTACTAAGATATACAGGATCTCTTGCCACAAGGACTAATACAGACAGCCCATGAAGGAGGATATACAACTGATCAGGGATGGGGAGGGTGGGAATTGGTGAAGTCGGGATAACAATGCATGGTTTGCCCACTAAATAATGTAACTCATTATGGACAATAAATATTAAAAAAAAAATCAGATTTAAAGAGAGGTCACTCTTACTGACCAAATAAAATAAAATAACTATAACAAAGTTGTATGAACAACCATATGCCAAAATATGCATGCATAAATTTCTATTGTAACAAAAATCACAATATACAAACAACACAATATACAAAAAATTCTTCAAAAACTCAATGGAACTATAATAAGAAAAAATAAACAAATAAGCACTTAAAAACATGTTACCATTAAAACACAACCCAAAGCGGAAATCCAGAGACTCTTAAGACCTCAACAGCAAAGCAGACCTAAAACTCCCCCACCATGACACAGGGATCTGATCAGAAGAGGGGGCAAAAGATTGTAAAAGCCATGGTGGGGGAGAATATCCAGAGACATTACCCCCCTTAGTAACATACAATGAAACAAAAACAAAACTGTCTCTCTCTTACAATCCATAATTCCCTATCCCATGGACTGGTCCAGAAAGCCCACTGAGGAGGGTCCCACGTGGGTTGGGGACAGGGAGGAGGGAAATGGAGGAATCACCATAAGAATTGCTCATGCATGTATCTAATTATTAACAATAAATTTAAAAAGTCTAGGCATTGTGCCCGGCATTTTGGCATATGCCTTTCATCCCAGCCAGCACTGGGGAGACTGGGGAGGCAGAGATAGGAGGATCACTCTGAGTTCAAGGCCAGCCTGGGGTTACATATTGAATTCCAGGTAAACCTGAGCTAGCGTGAGACTCTACCTCAAAAAAAAGTCTAGGCTTCAATAATGAATTACTAAGTTTTTAAAGAAATATTATCATTAATACTTTCACAAATCCTTGAAAAAATAGAAAGAATAAAGTATTTTCTAACTCATCCAACCCAGGAGACTTTATAATACTACCAATGCAAGGAAATAACAGAGAAAATGAAAGTTTAATATTTATATAAGTAAAAAAGTCAACAATCCTCACAATGATACTAAGCAACTGAATTCAGCAACATATAAAACAGACTATGTACCATGAGGAAGGAGGATTGAACCAAGGAACAACAATCAGAGTAATGTAGCAAACGAAAAACCAAGAACCACATATAAAAGTATTTGGTAAAACCCAATGCCTTTATTTTAGTTAAAAATCAACTAAGCATAATCTGGTATTTTCACAAACAGAAAAAGAACATTTCTGAAAAATTCACTGCCAACATTATGTTTAATGGTGAGGCTAAACAGATTTCCACTAAAATAAGGAATAGGAATAAAATATTCATTCTTACCATTCTACTAAATGTATTTTAGTTTGAAACCAGTGTAATTACCAACAACATAAAGGAAGATCAAATTCTTTCTGTACATCACATAGACTTTTACAGAGAAAAATTCTAAATAATTTACTCAAAAGCTTCTTGAATTAATGAAAGAAAAATGACTAAGTTTTCAGACACAAAGTCCACGAACAAAAATCACTGCATTTCTACATAGTAATTCAAAATGAAATCAAGAAATTAAGAAATTAATGTCATTTAAATTAGCACCCAAAAGTAAAATATCTAAAATAAATTCAGCCAAGTATTTCAAAGAATTTCACACTGAAAATAACTAAACATTGTTTTAGTTAAAACCAAAATAAGTGGAATGGCATATCTTCCTTATAATGTAAGATATAATATTGTGAAACTAGTAATATAACTAAATTGGTCTATAAATTAATACAATGACAGTGAAAACTCTAGCTATCCTATTTTCAGAAACTAACAAAATGATTCAAAATTTTATATTTTCCAAGATAGTTGACTGCCTAGCACGAGAGGATCATCCTCTAGCACATCTAAGTGGTTATTTAAAGATGACTGCTGCTCTCACTGCTAACCTGACAATCAGCTCCAGGGAGGTAGAGGTAGACACTGAGGACACTCAAAACTCATCAAAACAGAAATCTAAAGGTTGCAGAGAGCTCAACACTAAAGTTAATAAACAGGCCAAGATCAGGGAACATTACAGAGAGAGGGCAGAAAGATTATAAGAGCCACAGGGTGGGAAGGAGGCATTACCCTCCCCCAGAGAATAATGCATTCATGATTCTCTGGTGAATACCACAACCCAATTGAGAAGAACCCTCAGGAGAATGGAGATGGGAGAAACGGGATGTAAGAGGATAACATAAGGGAACTGTGACAATCACATGATTTGTTCATACAATAAAATTCATATTACTATTGAAAAATTTAAAAAATAAGAAAATAAAAACTTTGTACTGAAAAGAAGAATGGCAAAATGTATTGCTTGATTGAAAAAAGAAGATAAGGGATTCACAATTCACACATTTCACAATTCATTACAAAACTACAGTAATCAAACCAGTGTGTCTCTAGCATTAGAGTCATTATAGGTTTGGAAAGTGTTTTTGATAAAAAGCACTGACTCCTCACTTGTGCCTACAAGGTAGTTAAAAGTAGGGTGAAACTGACATCTCTGCCATCATTTTTATCTGTCTGTCTGTCTGTCTTATTTACTTTGCCTGAAGACATGGAGATAGGCAATTGCCCTATCTTTCCTCTTGAGTCACATTTTTAGAACAGCAGAATCTTTAAGGACAGACACCTCTAGATGAGGGCAGTTATCCCTGAGGAGCAAGGTTGTGCCCTAAAGAATTGGCTCTCCCAAGGGCCTCCTTTTCCCCACAAACAGTAAGGCTGTTTTATTATCCTTGCAGAACCTCAGCTGAGACCATGAGCAAGGAGACCCATGTACAGATAGGACTGCTGAACTATGCATTCCTGTGGCCCCTTGACCTGATTCTTGTTCAATTTAAACCTGAAGCTCATGTCACTTCTTCAAACATGAACTGGGAGTCACTGGATTCCTTTATCTGTTCTTTTTCCCAACATGACTACATTGACTATATCTTCTCTCTATGCTTTTTACCATTACTTGTCTATTTATTGTATAGGGGTGGACAACCAATCTAAACTTTTTGGGTTATCATAGTCCAGGATTTCACAGCAAAACTCCAGTTTTAACTTAGTGATTCCAGGGTGTTTCAGGAAGTGTGTTACCAGAAGGAGTCTAATATGTTTGAAGGCATTTTGGTGATATAGTTAAAATCTCTACACTTTTGGCTCTAAATGAGGGAAATTATTTTAGTTAATCTGAGTATGGGTCTAGGAAGATGGTTCAGTGAATAAGAATACTTGCTACAGAAGCATTAGGGCTTGACTCACTCTTCAGCACCCATGTAAAGTATTGGGTATGGCATGCATACCTGTAACTCCAGCATTGAGGAGAATAGGGACAGAAGGATTTTTAAGGCCTGCTGGTCAATCTGTCTAGCCAAAATGCAGAGACCCCCCCACCTCAAGTAAATAAGGTAGAAATGTGATAGAATGGGACAACCAGGGTCCTCTGACCTCCCATGCATGGCCACAGTGCACGAGCACTGGTATACTGGGGAAAAGAAATTCAAAGGCTTAAGGAAATTGGAATGCTTGAGTGTATTTGTTTTGTAACATTTTATTATACACCCAGATAGGATCTAGGGAACAAACCTATCACCATACCTATGAGAAATGTATAAATAGCACATGCTAAGATTCTTAAAGAAGTCACAATTTATCTTCTCTATAGGACAGACAGGGTGATTTGAGTGCAAAAATTTCCCCCATAACCTCATGTGTTTGTAATTAAACCTCACACTTGATCCCCAGCTGATGGAACCTTTGGGAGGTGAAGCCTTTCTGGAAGAGATTATGTCATTGGGGGCAGCCCTTGGGATTTTATAGTGTAGTCCTCTCCCTTATCAGAGCTAGCTACCTCTCTCTTGCTGCTTCCTCTCTGCTGTTACATGACAAGATGTGACACCCAGATGCTTGTCATGCTTTCTCTACCATGATGAAACTTCCCTTGTAACTATAAGCCAGAAAAAATCCCAGTCCTTATATAAACTGCTTCTGATTGGGTATTTTGTCCCAGCAATGAGAAGGTAGCTACTACAATAGAAATTACAGTGGGAAACACTGCCATTGAAGACAGATTACTATGTCTAGTGTGATAATGTGATCCTGTGACAGCTCCAGTTGCTTCACTTCCTTGTCCAAAAAACATGAATGATATAGAGTACAAGCAAGGCAATAATCAAAATAGTTTGACTCACAGACACCTGTGGTGTTGGTTAATTGACCACCATGACCCTACAAAAGAAATAGAATACTAAATTTCAAATAAGAGTTGTAATTGTAATGAACAGAAATTCAACTTTGAAAATAGCCATTTTTTCACAATTTTTTTCCAGACATGGGCTGCTTTATAAGCCAAGAATTCTTTGAATGAAGCTAGAGGCCAAGTCCACTGAAAACTTACCCTAACACACTATCAAATATGTGCACTATTAGTCTTTCCATTATCTTCTTCATACAGACCTACTGGGACTTTAAAGGTGACTAGAATTCATAGAAAAAGAAAGACTATTCCTGAGTTACCAAGCAGTTTTCTGAAATGATTTTAATTTCCAAAGATCTAAAATTTCACCATAATTCAACAGTTAGAATAGAAGCTTATGAAGTCAACTGATCAAAGAACTTCAGCTTCAGTGATCATTTTCCTGTGGATGCAGTAGGTCTCCAAACACTTTCTGTGGTGACCTATCAATTTCTGTAATGTATACTTGGAAAGCACATACTTAGCAATTCAAAGAATCCGCACATTTGTTCCATGGCCAATAGTAAAGTAAAGGCTGCCTTGGTGAGAATCCTCAAGAGAGGCTACTAGAAGTGCCTCTATATTGAAAATTAGTAAAACAAACAAATTATATCCTGGAATGACTGAAAAAGATTAACATCACCATAAGGATTTGAAAATATAAGGATGAAGCTTCATATCACATTGCCATTAAACTTGCCTATTTGGCCTTTGATGATAAAAGACAGATGTTGGAGAATTACTTTAAATTCAAATATGGACTGGTTCCATTTATAGCTGCTTCTCCTAATGTTTTCATTTTTGTTCTTTTGTTGCTTAACTAGCATAGTAACTCACAGATTTGCATCTCATCATGTACCAAATATTCTTTATTTATACTTCTTAGTAAAGACCATCAGAAGCAGTTTGGCTCTGCTAACAAAGCCAGTGATACACCTTTTTTGACTTATCTCAAGAATGTATCAACACTTCTGCTCCATTTTATAACTTAATATCTGTGGACCTTGATCACCTTTAGGTAAGAATAGGGATACCTCACAGACCTGTTAAATAGAACATATTGTGTTTGTTACAGAGTGTGCAGGAAATAAGAACACTAAACATCTAAGACTTCATCCTAACAGAAGGTGAGAAATGTATCCTCTAAAAATTCTAGTGACTTTTATCCCTGTAACAGTACTTGCTATGTTGACAAATGACAAGATTCTGTTTTGAAAGCAATATATTTCACAACTGGTGCATTGCTCAATTCATACTGCTTGAAAGTTTGTGCTTCCTTAAAATCTTTATGTGAAAACCAACACATTAATATGATATCATTAAAAGATGGGATTGATAGTTTACTGAGTTTCTTATTAATGGAATTAGTGACTTGGTAAAAAAATGTTTCCAGAGACCTATCCCCTCCTCCATGAAAAGATATACCAAGAACATACCAACTATGTACTAGAAAGCAGGCCATCACTAGACACCAGAGTACCTCGATACTGTGCTTCCTCATTTTTAGTTTATGGACATATACTACTCAGTTTATGGTACTATGTTAGAAAACCCTAAATAAGCTAAGAAAAATCCACTTATTAAGTGACTCACAAACTTGCTGATTTCTTCTGGAGTCCAGAGCAAGGCAGCCACTCTAAATCAAGTCTCACCTACAATATGGCATTATCACTTGATAATGAAGTACTATTCTACATGCCACAAGTCTTGAAAGATCCAGCAACATTGAATTTAACACAAACAGGTCAAATGACATGTGAATTCTCTACTAAGACTTACTGAAACACCAAAAGATGCTTCTTTAAATAACAACATTTACCTAAGAGGATGGCATAATAATGTGTACTGTGTTCATTAGTATGAGCTCCCAGCAGGTTCCACATAGCATCATTATCATCTGAGGACACTTGAAAAGCTGCTGAAATCACAAGTAAGCTGCATGAGAAAGTAAACCAAACAGCCACAGCCATGACTTTTACACTTGTGGAATTTCCAACATGCAGTTGACTAAAGAAGTGAAATTTTTGGCACAGTTTATACATGGTTCTGTATGATATGGAAGCTCAAATAAAGATGGACACTGGAGCATTAAAACACTTTTCTGAGCTTTGTCTGAAGATCGTCACAAAGGTAAATGCTTTCAGTGGCAAGAACATAATTGGTGCATCTGCCTAACCACGTTGCTCTGAAGGAGAAGTGGCAGGAGGTCTGAGCATATACCAATTCATGTACTGTAGTTGATGGTTCAGAAGTAGTGCTTTTGGAAAGCTCCCATAATGAAGAGGTTTGGGTGGAAAGTATCTGGATAAAACTCTCTGAATGGGTAAATAATGTGAGATTTGTAAATTCTCATCAAAATGTAACCTCAGAGGGAAGCTGTAAATAATCAAATGAAAAAATACTAGTCAACTTCGTTCACTTGCCTTACACAGTGGGCTTATGGATAATGTGGCCATGATAGCAGAGGTGGCAGTTAGTTGTGAGCTAGAACTACAGTAGGTATTTCCAGTCACCAAGGCTAAGGTGGCTATAGCCACTCAAAAGAGCTCAGCATGCCAGAAACAAAAACCAATACTGAGCATGTTATGACAACATTACCCAGAGTGCTCAAATAGCTTCTTGGGAGGAAGGAATGCTATAGGGTTTCTAGCAGAGTTTCATTAGAATAGAAACTCTGATGTGGATTCATCTTCTGCACATACATTGCTTCTCTTAAAACTATCATTTGTAGACATACAGAATGTCTTATCTATTGTCATGTCAACAGCAAAATTAAATGGAACGATGAATTCATGTTCTTGGAATTCACTGTCTTCCTTTGTTCCCCATTTTTGTCAAGTAGCTAATCCCATATTCTTTTAAAGTAGAGTAATATTTTCAAGACTTGGAAATGGCAACTAGCTAGATGGCAGTCTCTCGCAGGCCTATGGCTATGTTCTCTAGGAGATGGCAGATGTTTTAAATCTTTGCTGCTTCTTTCACAACCAGGATTTGTGAGTCCAATAATTGAGGATGGAAATGGAAGTAGAATCAGTCATTATTACGCCTAGTGAAACATTAGCCAAGCTTTTGCTTTCCATCTCTGTGACCTTGAGATTTGCTGATCTGGAAGTCTTATTTCTCAAGGGAAGAATAACTTTGGCAGAGTCATGACAATTATTCCACTGAACTAGAAATTGTGACTAACATCCATCTATGATAAGCTCTCAGTTTCTCTGAATCAACAGGCAAAAAAGCTTATTATACTGACTGAGAAGATGAGTTTAGTTTATAAAGGTAAACTTAGGTTGCTACCACCAAATGAAAGTAAGAAAAAGTAAGTCAAAATAGACTCTATCAGGTTAGGGAACTGCATGTCTATATTATAAATAGTCCTTTAAGAAGTCTTGGTACCAACATGTCCTGTGAGTTGAGTTAATGGAAAACTAAAGAAATCTTTTTGAGATTACAATGTTAATCAATTGGAATACTCAGAAAAAAAGCTTAGGACATCTCACCAGGGGAAAAAAAGGTCAAGATACAGAACTTGCTGAAGAAAAGAGGAACATGGGATGGATATTATATTAAGACGGTTTTAAACACCAGTTATGAAGATGAGATCAAGATGTTGGACTAACAGGTCTTAATCCTCATTCCTCTGCAAAACAATGATTTGGCTACTATCCATAGAAGAACAGCTCTGAAAGAGGTCTGGAGTAGAACACAAAAGACATCATAACCCGGACAGAAAACACACAAGAAAAGAATTCTTTCTCTGTGGACAGTTGTTACAGTAAGAGTAAAAAGAGGACCCCAGAAATCCTTATAACCATAGAGTTCCCTCATGGCTTTCACAGCAAAGCATGCCTGAGTCTTTGCCAATGTGGAATTCCAGCTTCTAGGATATCCCTGAGTGAATACATGCATTGGTCTTACAGGCAAATTTTAGGTTTTTAATCCAGTTTGAGTTGAATCCTGTTTGCAATAAAATCAATGTGCAATTTCTTTTGGCATTTGGCTATAGTTTTTCTAGTACATTTATTGAATAACTTAACCCTTTTTCATTGCATATTTTCTGTACTTTTCACGAAGATCCATTGATCACTTAAATGTAGATTTTTTTCTGGCTGTGATTTTTTTTTTTGTGTGTGTGTGTCTGTGTGTACGAGTACCATACTCTTTTTCTAATATTTTATTTATTCATTTTCAAGCTCTCAAGAGAGAGAGAGACAGAGAGAGAGAGAGAACTGAGCTTGCAGATTGCTTCAGTAATATGGATATTTTAATTAAATTAACCATTCAACTGATGAAACATGGGATATAATTGCCTTTGTTTCCATTGTTTTCAATTTCTTTCATTAACACTCTATGTTCTTCAATATACATATCTTTCACCTCCTTATCCAAATGTATTCTTAAATATATTTGATTCTATCATAAATAGAATGTTTTTCTTGATGGTATTTTGATTCATTTCTTGTTAGTGTATAAACACTATGATTTTTCATATGTTGATTTTGTTGAATTCACTGAAACTGCTGTGAATTGATTTGGTGCTGCTAAAATATTCTGGTGGTTTCCTTAGGATTTTCTACACAATAGATATGTCATCTGTAAACAGGGACAGTTTTTTTTTCCCTTCTGAGCTGAATGCCAAATATATCTTCTTTTGTTTAGTTGCCTCTGCCTTGGAGTCACAGTGTCCTATTGAATAGTAGAAGTGTCAGCAGGCATCCTCATATTGTTGCTGATCTTAGAAGAGTTTTCAATACATCATCCCACTCTCTCACATCCTGAAAAGTTTATGCTAAAAACTTCACTGATTATTTACCTGTTCTCCCTTATATATGAGGGTATACTTTTTCTTGCTCTTTCAAGACTCTCTTTGAATTTTATTCTCTGACAGTTTACTTATGTTTCTGAGATACTTGTGTACACGTTTATATTTCAGACACCAGCTCTATGACTACCCCATTAACATTACACATTAGATGCCAAAAAAGGAACCGCACCCTTAAACCAGTCCAAGTGCCAAAAGAAAACCCATTGGCCATAAATGCCCTGATAGAACCAAAAGC
Source organism: Zapus hudsonius (assembly GCA_004024765.1). Classification (NCBI taxonomy): domain Eukaryota; kingdom Metazoa; phylum Chordata; class Mammalia; order Rodentia; family Dipodidae; genus Zapus; species Zapus hudsonius. Next base: position 9,887 of record PVHP010048536.1, read on the forward strand.
AATCAGTAGTACCACCATTCAGAACTCCAAAAGACCTAGAAGGCAGATGGTACTTCTAACTCTACAATCCTTCAAAGGGGATTGTTTAAGACCACTAGTATGAATCTGATTCCGTTAGTCTAAAGGCATTAAGGGCAGAATTTAGGATTCTTTGAAAATAAGAAATTTAATAATTAAACAGAAAAATCAGCCTATACTCAAAATGTATTCTTGCTGATGGTATACTTTATTGTTTTTGAAGTTATCTAGCCATTGCCTACAATTTTGGAAAAATACAATAAAGCTCTCTCCCTTTCTTTCTCCCTCCCCCTCTCTCTCTCTCTCTCTCTCTCTATATATATATATATATATATATATATATATATATATATATTTATATATATATATAGAGAGAGAGAGAGAGAGAGAGAGATTTAGATAGATATATAGATAGATAATATAGAGATAGAGATAGAAATATGTGTGTAGGATGATGTGTGATGCTATGTCACTGCCATAAATTTTCTGTCCTTTAAGTACACAGTTACTTCTTAGATACCATTATCAGTCCAAAGGGATGAACAAAAAAATGAATAAAAAACAATGGACAAATTAGAATTTATCAATAGGAAAAAATGAAAACTTTGCATTTCAAAAGGTAGATCAAGAAAGTAAAAACACCTAAACCTAAACAGTGAAAATAATTGCAAATAACATCTCATTAGATCTATAGCAAAACCATTTCTTTAAAAATTTCTGACAGTAACACTTGAATGACAATATCCAAACTTCAAGATGCATACAGGATTTGAATAGACATCACAAAACAATTGTTGAATGGTTAAATAACCATTTGAAACATTCACCTTACAATCAGCCATTAAGAAGCACAAGTCAAAACCATGGAATAACTAAAATTAAATAGTTAGACAATAAGAAATATTGAAGAGCATGTAGAGCAATTTTAGTCTTTATCCATTGAAAGTGTATTGTCAAATGTAGCAGCTGCATTGCAAAACAGGTCAGCAGTTCCTCAAGATGTTCTATATAGTGTTACTATATGAACCAGGCATTCCACATCTATTTGTACAGGCAAGAGATATTAAGCCCTGTGTACTTTCAAACTTATACATGAATATTAATAACATGATGATTCAAAGTCAAAAATGGAAACAAGTCATATATTCATCAATAAAACCTAGATGAACAAAATGTGACATGTCAGAAAGGGGATGTAGCTCAATAACATATATACAATTAAGTAACACAAAAAAGATATACTACATAAATATAATGCTAATTTGAATTTTAAAACCTAAGCATGTTATCAACTAAACTAGGAAGACATTTGACTACCATATCTAGTCATTAAAATATTTCAAAAGCTAGAAATATAAGGAAATCACCTCAGCTACCTAGTATTATGCTTAAGAAAGAAAGACCAAAAGGCTTTACCACCAAAACCAGGAATAAGAGAAAGATATCCATTCCTGTCTCTTTCATTCAAGACACTACTGGAAGTTCTAGACAGTGTAATAAGGCAACAAAAAAGAAATAAAGTTTAAGTAGACAAGGAAAAATAAGCTCTTAGAAATAATAAATGACAGGGTAGAGCATGATGGCGGACAAGTAGCAGCCTCGCCAGTACTCTGGTCAAAAAGGTTTGATTCTTCAGCTGGGATCCAAAGTGTGGAACCCAAACCTACCGTCTCCCCAACTCTGCACTAGCAGGGGGGTCAGGTCTCCCCAGCTGCTTTCTACTTGGCAGAGGAACAGAGCGCCGCCCTTTCCCCATCCCTAGCTCCCACCAGCGGCATTGTCTCCTCTCCGGTACTGCCAGAGAGCCCTTGCTGGCTGAGCACCTCTCCCTCCCGGGGCCCCCTTCCTCCAGCCTCCCTCCAGCGATTCTTGGGTGCACTTCTCCCTGAGACCCCCCCCCCCCACATACACAGGTAGATGCATTCCTCGGGCAAACTGAATTAGCGTGGTACCCGGAGAGCACTCTGGACTGCAGCTGCCGGGCGGTGGAGCCAGGTCTCAGGCACCTGGGAACCTCTGCCAGTGCTGGGAGGGCATAGATGGCTTCGGCAGGCACCAGGGACCACGCGCGGCTAATAGGAGGGCACAATCAGGTGGGAAAACACTGGGCTTTATAGTTGGGGTGCTGGGACTGTTTTTACTGCAGCATACCAACAGGGGATAGGGGCCTATGTGGTGGCTCTAAGACTAAACAGTCACAGACAGAGGGATCCAGACAGGTAAAGATCTAAGCCTCTCTGGGGACAGAACACCCCAACAGGAAAGACCTTTGTTTAAGATCAAACCTGGTGATCTTTCCACTGGAAGCAAAGCGGGTTGCAAAGTAATCCCCAGGGTGCCTGAGTCCCACTCCCCTACCTGGACATGGGCAGAAACCAACAAAAAAACCCCACAGAAATCAAAGACGGAACTCCCCAACCCAGGGCCCCTAGTCCCTTTATGGAGCAGGAGACTGGCAAAGAAACAGAGGCAGCACATACACAATTGCAAAGAGAGAACAATATGACTCCTGACCACAATTGCAATGCAATATGAAGCAGCTAATGGCTGATATGGAAATTATGAGAAAAGACATGAATGAGATGAA
>PVHP010048537.1:0-12450 GCA_004024765.1 Zapus hudsonius
CAGCCCTGCTTTTTTTTTTTTTTTTAAGACAGTGTCTCTCTTGTGGCCCAGGACAACTTTGCACTCACTGTGTGTCCTAGGCAGCAAGCCTCCTGATTTAGCCTCCTGAGTGCCAGGATCACAGGCATGCGCCCCATGCCCAGCAAAGCACTTGAAATGGACAGATGAAATGCCTCCTCACTTTGCCCTGTGGGCTGGATGTTCTGGTTCCCCAGCTGAGGAAAACAGGCTTTGAGTGTTAAGTGAGCTGCACAAAGTGTAGGAAGTCGGTGCCCGGCTCAGATCAAAGGAGCACCCGACTGTGGCCTGTCACAGGACTTCTCCTTATTTTATTTACATGATATTTGCGCATGGGTCTCTTGGCACTGCAAATGTATGCCCGACCTGCCTTATGTGAGTGACTGGAGAATTGAATCGGTGCCAGCAGGCTTCCCAAGCAAGCGCCTTTAACCACTGAACCATCTCCCAGCCCCTTGAGGCTTCAGGGTCAGCATTGGCAGAGGAGGCTTCTGTCCGGCACAGGTGTCATGAGGGCCCTGGGCCCCTGTCCATCCAGCTGCCAAGACCTGGATCTCGTGGGATGAAGAGGATGAAGCAAAACCCTGGACTCTGCTGACACCCTCACTGTCCCCTGCAGGAGCTGGAGCTGGTGGAGGATGTGTGGCGTGGGGAGGCGCAGGACCTCCTGTCCCAGATAGCCCAGCTACAGGAAGAGAACAAGCAGCTCATGACCAACCTCAACCACAAGGATGTTAACTTCTCTGAGGAAGAATTCCAGAAGCAGGAAGGTAAGGGCCCCAGCAAAGCAGGGCTGATCCTTCCTGTCCCCCTAACCTTGTGCATGTCATCAGGTGCTTGCAGCTTAGCCTTTGGTGCCTGTGTGGATTTTTTGCTTTGTGAGGTAGGGTCTCACTCTATCCCAGGCTGACTTGGAACTCCCAGGCTGGCCTCAGATTCACAGTGATCCTCCTTCCTCTGCCTCCTGAGTGCTGGGATCCAAGGTATGTGCCACCACACCAGGCTTGGTCACATGGGTTTGTACCCTCACTCCCAGTTTATAGACGATGCCACAGCTCCATCAACACACTGTTAAGAGATCTTGGTCTTTATGTCAGGTTCCTTTCTGGGCAGTGGGACATGACAGACCTGGCCTCCTGTAGCTTGCAGTATAACCCAGAGGGGACTGGCAGTAAGTATGTGAGCAAACATGGATGCCTTTGTTCCAGATGAGGCAGCACTACAGAAAAGCTAAGTAAGAATGTAGAATGGAAAATAAATATCTATAAAAAAAAAAAAAAAAGAATGTAGAATGGCCACCTGGGCCGTTTTAGGTACGGTCATCCAGAAGGTCACAGTTGAGCCCTCATGAAACAGCACAGTGCTGGTACCTTGGGCAGGGGGTAAGTGTTAAGATCCTTGGGCATGAGTGTTTGAGGGAACCCTAGAAGGCCAGTGCAACAGAAGATGGTGGGACCAGAGGATCATTGGAATGGGGTCAGAAGGGTCAGCAGGAGATAGGTCATGTGGTTCCTTATGGGATCAAGTTTGGATTTTTCCTCCAGTTGTGCTAGGAGAAACTTGAGATTATAGTCACAGGTACAGGTTGGCCAGTGAGCACCAGGGATGGTGACTCAGATGTGATTGGCACTGGAGCTCCTCAACTGTTGTCCAGCCTGTAAAGTTACTTAGATGCTCAAGCCAGGCCCTCTGTTGGTGCTGAGAAAACAAGGGTGTTGTAGGGTGTCATAGTCAGCCCCACACTGCTGGGCTGAACCTCCAAATCAGGCACAGTTATGGGAGGAAGGGATTTATTGAAGTTACAAGTCCAGAGGAAGTTCCATAAATGGGGAAAGAGGCTGGCCCCCTCTCACAGGTCCAAATAGAGAGAGAAGCCATCACCAACACCACACACACACACCAGCAATCAGGTACCCCTCCAGCTTCTTTACTTCCTGTCCCCTACTGAGAGGGCTACCCACTCTGAAGGAAGGGCTCACTCTGGAGGAGGGAACTCCTCCTTAAGTTAATCCTTCCAGTAAGTAACCTCAGAGACCCAAGATTACTGTGGATTACTAAACAGGTCGAGTTGACAACAGACTTAACCATCATATAGGGTTTGGTCTGCACCCCTGTGAGGACTCTAGATAGCCAGCAGCCTGCTAGACCCATGTTATTAGTTCAGCAAAATCCTGCAGTGCCCTCACAAATCTCACAAATCTGCATCTGTGGATGGGAGCACCTGGAGTGTGGCAGGAGCCGGCTGCAGCACAATGGGAGGAGGCTGACCCATCACTTCTATGCACCCTGTCCCCAGGATGCTTCCTGTATGAGGGACTTGGCTGTGACTAAATTATTATTATTTTTTTTTGGGGGGGGGTTTGAGGTAGGGTCTCACTCTAGCCCAGGCTGACCTGGAATTCACTCTGTAGTCTCAGGGTGGCCTCCTTGAACTCATGGTGATCCTCCTACCTCTGCCTCCCAAGTGCTGGGATTAAAGGCATGCGCCACCACGCCCGGCCAAATTATTTTTAATCCTTGTGTAAAGCAGCAAGATAAGCCGTAGAGGTGATTGCAATTTGATATCATTCAGGATTTGGAAATAAATTTATTTTAAAAAAATATCCATGGCCGGGCGTGGTGGCGCACGCCTTTAATCCCAGCACTCGGGAGGCAGAGGTAGGAGGATCGCCGTGAGTTTGAGGCCAGCCTGAAACTACATAGTGAATTCCAGGTCAGCCTGGGCTAGAGCGAGACCCTACCTCAAAAGAACCAAAAAAAAAAAAAAAGAAAATCCATGGAGCCAGGCGTGGTGTTGCATGCTTTTAATTCCAGCACTTGGGAGGCCATGAAAGAGGACGGGGTAATGCTGTTATGCTGAAAGCGGGAGAGAGCTTGAAAGCATCACTCTGAAGGCAGAAAACACTGGTGCTGGCAGTAGATGTGGGGTAAGGGTGGGACCAGCAGTCACCGCTACAGAGCACAGGGGTGGGTTTCTCCCTTCTGACCTTACAGTGTATGCGTAATCTGGTGTGTACAGGTACTTGTGCACATGCTTCCTGGCTGATTTAGAACTCACCCTGTAGCCCCAGGCTGGCCTTGAACTCGCAGTGATCCTCTTACCTCAGCCTCCAGATGTTTTGGGATAACAGGTGTTTACCTCCACACCGGGCTTCCTCGTTTTGAAACAGTCTAGCTCATTGTCCTGGATCCCACCAAGTAGGCCAGATTGGCTGGCCAGTGAGCCCCTGAGATCCTCCAGTCTCCACCTCTCTGGTGCTGGGATTGCATAGTTGGGCTTGTGATGGGCAGAGCAAGTATGAGTGCACCATGGCCTCCCGGCACTGCCAATGAACTCCAGATGCATGCGCCACTTTTGTGCATCTGGCTCTACGTGGGTACTGGGGAATCAAACCCAGGTCATTAGGCTTTGCTGCCAAGCACCTAACCACTAAGTCATTTCTCCAGCACTGCCTCCTTTTTTTTTAGATAGGATCTAACCTAGGCTGACCTTCAACTTGCTTTGTAGCCCAGGCTATCCTCAAACTCATAATGATCTTCCTACCTCAGCCTCCTTCCCAGTGCTGGGATTGAAGGCATGACCCATCACACCCATCTGGCTTCCCACCTTCTTACGCTATACTTTGGGAGGGCCGGGGGATTGTGTCCTTCTTCCCATGCCAGCTGTGTCCACCATGTGGGAAGCCATGGGTACAGAGACCATGCAAGCAGGACAATACCTGCAGGGCTGTCCTAGACAGCCCAAGCTTTTCAGGGCATGGCCTCCCTATCCCTGGCCTGGTGTCTTCGGCAGTTTAGCACCCTGTTCAGTAAACACTAGGTAGATACTTGCTCCTGGTGGTGGTAGCCTAGTAGGGACAATCCTGGACACGAATGTGGATCTCAGTTGAAAACTTCACATAAAGCAGAGGGATGAGACCTGTAGGTCCCATCAGAAAATCAGTTGAGCTGTCTCCCCCAACTATGGTTTCTCTTGGGGGCCTGGCTGCTCGGTTGCCTCCTCTGTACTTCCCAGCAACTGAGGGTGTCCTAAGGCTGAGACTGGCCTCTGTACTCACAAGCCAGGTCCCCCCACTGAGCCCTCTCCCTTGTTGCAGAATGAGTAATAGCTCCCTGGAACCTGTGAGTGTTGCCAGATATGGCCCCGTTCTTGCACAGGGAATACTTAGTTCAGGGTCATGAGCTGGAGAAACAATTGTGGATTATTCCATTGGGCAGAAAATGTGACAGACAGGAGAGGAGGGGGCCTAGATTGATGTAGCCCCGAGCCAAGGACTCCTGACCACCACAGATACAAGAAGCAGAGAGGGAAGAAGAGAGGCCCTGCACACACTCAGTCCACACTGATGTTCAACTTCTGGAAGGTGCTGTCTTGCAAAGCCTGAGAGCCCAGGTTTGATTCCCCAGGATCCTCATAAAGCAAGTTGCCCATGTACCTGGAGGTCATTTGCAGTGCCAAGATGCCCTGTGTTCCCATACTCTGTCTGCTTCTTTCTCTCATACACACACACACACACACACACACACACACACACACACACACACACACACACATATTTTAAAGAGCCGGTTGTGGTGGTGCACACTTTTAATCCCAGCACTCAGGAGGCAGAGGTAAGAAAGAGGGTTGCTGTGAGTTTGAGGCCAGCCTGGGCTGGAATGATAACCTACCTTAAAAATATTTGTTTTTAGCCGGGCGTGGTGGCGCACGCCTTTAATCCCAGCACTTGGGAGGCAGAGGTAGGAGGATTGCCATAAGTTCAAGGCCACCCTGAGACTCCATAGTGAATTCCAGGTCAGCCTGGGCTAGAGTGAGACCCTACCTCGAAAAACCAAAAAAAAAAAAAAAAATTGTTTTTATAAAGAAAATAGGGCTGAAGAGATGGCTTAGCAGTTAAGGTGTTTGCCTGCAATGCAGAAGGACCAGAGTTCAATTCCCCAGTGCCCATATAAAGCCATATGCACAAGATGGTGCATGTGTCTGGAGTTCATCTGCAGTGGCTGGAGGCACTGGTATGCCCATTCTCTCTCTCTGTCTGCCTCTCTCTCTCTCTTTCACTCTCTCTCTCTCTCAAATAAAAAAATAAAATTTTAAAAAAGAAAAAAAACTATTGATTTTTGTGTTTTGCTTTGTTTTATTTGAGACAGTCTTGTTATTTCTCAGACTTGGAGCGATACTCCTACCTCTGCCACTGGAGTGCTGGAATTACACACACCTGCTAACTTTCTGGTATTTTGAAATTACCAAACATATTGATGATTTGTGGGGGTTCTTTTGAAATAAGGTCTCAGCCTGGCGTGGTGGCGCATGCCTTTAATCCCAGCACTCAGGAGGCAGAGGTAAGAAAGAGGGTTGCTGTGAGTTCGAGACCAGCCTGGGCTGGAATGATAACCTACCTTAAAAAAAAAATTGTTTTTAGCCGGGCGTGGTGGCACATGCCTTTAATCCCAGCACTTGGGAGGCAGAGGTAGGAGGATCACCATGAGTTCAAGGCCACCCTGAGACTCCATAGTGAATTCCAGGTCAGCCTGGACTAGACTGAGACCCTACCTCGAAAAATCGAAAAACCTAAAAAAATAAAAAATAAGGTCTCCACTGTGTAGCCTGGGCTGGCCTTGAACCTCTTGTGATCCTCTTGCCTCAGCCTCCTGAGTGCTAGGATTGTAAGTGTGCACTATCACACCAGCTGATCATTTGTTACAGCAAATACACGCATCCTCACAGCTCAGTCATTCGTCAGATACTGCCTCCCATTGCAATAGGTGCATTGGGATTACAGGCATGTGCACTGTATCTGTCTGCCTTTCTATGGATGCTGGGGCAACTTCTCGTGGTCAGGCTTGAATTGGGAGTATTTAACCACAGAAGCATCTCCCCAGGACCCCCCTCCTTTCAGTACTCACACCCTCCTGAGGGCTGGGATTACAGATGTGCACCACCACGCCCTCTACTCAATGAGGCAAAGTATCACCGAACCAGAGCTTGACGTTCTGTTTCGTTCAGCTGGTCTATCGGCTAACTTGCTTTGGGGATCTCCTGTGTCTACCTCCCAAGCACAGGGGTTACAGGCATACAGGCAGGCCACCACACCCAAATGGCATTTATGTGTGTGCCAGGGATCTGAACTTAGATCCTCACACTTGTCTAGCAAGCTCTTTATCCACTAAGCCTTTGCCCCAGGCCCTATCCTAGCACTCAGGAGGCTGAGGCAGGAGGATCACAGAAAGTTCAAGGCCCCACACCCATTTATGTGGTGCTGAGGATTTACCCCAGACTTTATGCATGCTAGGGGAACACTTGACCAGTCCTATTCACTAAGTGAATAATTAATGGCACATGTTGTTTGAGCTGTGTGTGTGGCTTGGGGGCATGTAACAGTGAGTAGAGATATTGGCCTTGCCCTCCTGGGCCTACAATTTACCGGGGTGAGGGAGGGAAGGTTGCCTTGGGTAAAAGTAGCTGTTGATCCATTTTGTGGATGTGGAAACTGAGGCACTGGATGGCCAAGAGCCTCACAATCAGTAAGCAGGCTGGTTTTTATCAGCTCTGGGACTGCCCTGTGGGCCACTGTGAGGCATCTTGTTCTGTTAGATGATCTGTAGTTACTGAAGGTCTGTGAAGGAGAGGCATGGGTGTTCACAGCATCAGGTTGTGCGGGCTTAGCAGGGGTGGACGTGTGGGCCTAGATGGAGGGGAGCCAGGTACAGGAGGTCAGAAGAGTTTCAGGTTAGGGAGCAGTGAAGGCGAAGGTGCTGAGGCTGGAATGCACTTGGAGTGGGTAGAAGTGGGGACTGGGGTGCAGAGGCTGGGAGGAGACCCACCAGGTCCAGTCTGTGGTTGCTTCAGCAGAGGAGAGAGGTAGCTCACCTGATGGTCTCTCCTGCCCAGGCATGTCAGAGCGTGAGCGGCAGGTGATGAAGAGGCTGAAGGAAGTGGTGGACAAGCAGCGTGATGAGATCCGCGCCAAGGACAGGGAGCTTGGCCTGAAGAACGAGGACGTGGAGGCTGTAAGTCACAAGCCCTAACCTTGCTTGAGGTGCCAACAAGAGCCAGGGTCCTCCACCCAGCCTGTGTGCCATTCCTTATGTACAGCCACAAAGCGCCCCTGGGATGAACCTCCCAACCAGGCACAATTATGGGAGGAAGAGATTTATTGAAGCTATAGATCCAGGGGAAGTTCCATAATGGCGAAAGAGGCTGGTCCCCTTTCACAGGTCCCAGTAGAGAGAGAAAAACCATCAGTAGCAAAACACACACAGAACAGCAAACAGGCTGGGGCCAGGGGAGAGAAATTTCCTTCCCCTTTATATGGCCTTAGGTTGAGGTCTTGCAACTCTTTCCCAGACTTGTTGACTCCCTGAGTTTCTAGAATTTCCTTCCTATATTGTCCTCCCAGGAAGAGATGTTCATTTCTAGCTTCCTTGAGCTTCTTTTTTTTGGAGAGGGGAGTTTCGAGGTAGAGTCTCGCTCTAGTCCAGGCTGACCTGGATTCACTAGATAGTCTCAGGGTGGCCTTGAACTCACGGCAATCCTCCTACCTCTGCTTCCCAAGTGCTGGGATTAAAGGTGTGCTCCACCACACCTGGCTGTTTCCTTGAGCTTCTTTATATCTTTGCCCCTACTGAAAGGGCTGCCTTCCTGCGAACATCCTTAAAAGAGACCCACCCAAGATTACTAAAAAGGTCAAGTTGACAACTAAGCTTAACCTCCACTCAAAGATATAAGCAAATTTCAAACTAAGATGTTTATACCTGCTAAGGGCTTGTCCCTGGGCAGTCACAGCCTGGACATGGCAACCCTGCTGAAAGATTCCCTCTCTCTCCAGTTACAGCAGCAACAGACCCGACTCATGAAGATAAACCATGACCTTCGGCACAGGGTGGCCGTGGTGGAGGCCCAGGGGAAGGCTCTGATCGAACAGAAGGTGGAGCTGGAGGCAGATCTGCAGACCAAGGAGCAGGAGATGGGCAGCCTTCGTGCAGAACTTGGGAAGCTTCGAGAGAGGCTACAAGGGGAGCACAGCCAAAACGGGGAGGAGGAGCCAGAGGTGAGGGGGCAGCTGGTATTTAGGTGGGAGAGGGGCAGTGGGCTATTGCCCAGCAGCCAGAGCTGCCCAGTTTCCCCCATTGTACATAAGTGGGAGATACAGAAAGAGCAAGCTGTTGACTGGGCAGCGGCAGAGCTGGGTCTGGAACCCAGGACTCTCAGCATTCCAGCCCAGGACATTCAGCTTAGTAATGGGCACAGAACATTATCCTTTCATTCAAGAAACGGTTGCCTGTGTGGCAGGTACGGGGTAAGAAGCACACAGCACTAGTTTCTGTCTCTGTCTCCATGGAGCTTATGTTGAGCATGGGAGACAGTAGTTACAAGAGAAGCTGGCAGGTCTACTTCAGCACATAACAAGAGAACAGAAAACATGTTATATAAAAACCTGAATAATGCGGCCTGTTGGTGTATACCTATAATCCCAGCACTCAGAAGGCTGAGGTAGGGGATTATTGTGAGTTCAAGGCCAGCCTGGTCTACAGAGTGAGTTTCAAATCAGCTTAGACTAGAGACACTGCCTCAAGGAAAAAGAAAAAGAAAAAACAAGTTGAGGGCTGGGGAGGTGGCTCAGCAGATAAGAGAAGAGCGCTTGAGGACCTGAGTCCAGTCCTCATCACCATGTGACAAGCAAACGTGAACACAGTGCTGCAAGAGGCTGTGGAGACAGGAACCTATGGGGAATCGCTGGTCAGCAGCCAGTCATGGAAATTCAGCAAGAGGCAAAGACAGAAACAGCAACAGAGGAGGATTCCTGGTGCCTTCCTCTGTCCTGCCATGTGGTGTCCACAGCTGCACACAAATGTCTATGCACTCCACATGCACATGCATGCTACACACACCCAAAAAATGCAGCTGTGAATGATGGCTCATACCTTTAATCCCAGCACTCAAGGGGCAGAGGCAGGGGAATCACTTTGAATTTGAGGCCAGTTTGGGCTATAGAATGAGTACCAGGTAAGCCTGGACTGGAGTGAGACACTGTCTCAAACAAACAAACAAAAACCATAGGAAAGCCAGGCATGGTGGTGCACACCTTTAATACTAGCACTCAGGAGGCAGAGGTAGGAAGATAGCCATGAGTTCAAGGCCAGCCTGAGACTACATAATGAATTCTAGGTCAGCCTGGGCTAGAGCAAGACCCTACCTTGAAAAACCACACCCCTCCCCACACACACACAAAAAAAAGGCTGTGGAAATGACTCAGTAATTAAAGGTAAAAGGCATTTGCCTGCAAAGCCTTCAGGCCCAGGTTCAGTTCCCAGTACCCACGTAAATCCAGACACAAAGTAGCGAAGCAGCACATGCATCCGGAGTTCATTTGCAGTGGCAAGAGGCCCAGGTGGGTCCATACTCATATACTCCTTTTCTCTTTCCCTCTTGCTCAAAGTGGATTGGGGTTTGGAGAGATGGCTTAGTGGTCAAGGCATTTGACTGCAAAGCAGAAGGACCTAAGTTTGATTCCCCAGTGCCCATGTAAAGCCAGATACACAAGGTGGTGTATATGTGTCTGGAATTTGTAGTGGCTGGGGAACCTGGCACACCCATTCTCTCTCTCTGTCTGCCTGTTTCTCTTACTCTCTAAAATAAAAAAATAAAATATTTTTTGGGGTTTTTGTTTTTTAAATATTTTATTTATTCTTTTTTTTTTTTTGGTTTTTTTTTTTTTTTTTTTTTTTTTTTTTTTTTTTTTTTTTTTTTTTTTTTTTTTTTTTTTTTTTTTTTTGGTTTTTCGAGGTAGGGTCTCACTCTAGTCCAGACTGACCTGGAATTCACTATGTAGCCTCAGGGTGGCCTTGAACTCACGGTGATCCTCCTACCTCTGCCTCCCGAGTGCTGGGATTAAAGACATGCGTCACCATGCCTGGCTTTATTTATTCATTTTCAAGCAGAGAGATGCAGAGAGAGAGAGAGAGAGAGAGAGAGAGAGAGAGAGAGAGAGAGAGAGAGAGAGAGAAGAGCAGAGCAGAGCATGCACCATGGCTACCACCTTGTGGGTCTGGCTTATGTGGGACCTGGGGAATTGAACCCAGGGCCTTAGGCACTGGAGGCAAGTGCCTTAACCGCTGAGCCATCTCTCCAGCCCTTAATTTTTTCTTGATGTGCTTCTAACATCTTAGATCTCTCCAGGTGCATCTAAGATCTGTTCCCCATGCCTTTAATCCCAGCACTCGGGAGGCAGAGGTAGGATTGCTGTGAGTTCAAGGCCACCCTGAGACTACATAGTGAATTCCAGGTCAGCCTGGGCTAGAGCGAGACCCTACTTTGGGAAAAAAAAAAAAAAACAGGATAATTTATACTAGGGAAGAGTGTTATCCTGAGAAACAGACAGGGCAACACAGATGCAAAGATAATGGATAAGCATGTCTTAGAAGTTGCTTGTACTTTGAAGAAGTTATCTAGTTACTTTAACTCACATAGAATTTACAGCTAACTGTAATATTTCACCTCTGTAAGTCCTGCTTAATTGTACTTCTGTTTGATAAATTTCCTTATTGGAAATGCTCCAAGGTTTTGGCGATGAAAACCCCACTTTTTCCTTTGTTTGTTGTTAGTCTCCTGAGCCCTGCATTTGGGCAAGACAGCTCCTGTGTACACAAATATAGCTTGTTTTAATTTGGTCTAAATTTGAGTCTGTGGTCTTGGCGTTTGTGGGTTTAACACCTCTAATCATTGGGAGAGAGAATGATTTAGTACTTAAAACTGACTTGTTGTAGTCTCTTTTTTAAAGAGTGTTGTGACCAGTCTTTTTGGCAGAAACAAAAATTGTTAAAAGAGACAAAGAAATTATCTTTGGAAATCACTTAGTTGGAACTTTTATTAAAATTTAGGATTAGATTCTTTTCCCCCCAAGAATGCCAAATGAGCATAACTATGATAAGTACCTCTAACCATTGAGCAGTGTGATCTTTAACCTAGAGACTTATAACATTTTCCAGGGTATTCTTTACCAACTGTATAATGTTTTATTAGCAAAGCAGAAAATATATAGCATTTACAGTAGCCAATGTCTCTAACCATTGAGAAAAAGATGAGAAAAATCTTATGTCTTTTCCTTTTGACTTAGTTTACTCAAATGATCATGAACTTTAGTACCAAAAAGAAGATATAGATTTCCTTCTGTTATGATTTCCCTTAAATTTGCTATTAACAAGAGGGACAGTCTGGTTTATGAGGAAGCATTGGGAAACATTTCCTGTTTCTGGATCTGTTTCCAAAAGAGCTCTGTTTTGAAGATACAGTCAGCTGCGCACATCAACATTTTGTTTTTTCTTTTATTGTTCGGTCCATGTTTGAGAACCAGCACATATAGTTGGCTTTTATAGAACTGGCAACATGTATTTATTTATAGAATTTAGTTTCTATATTTCTTTATAGGATTAAGAGAAATTGTACCAAATCGATTTAACTGTTTATCAAATAATATAAAAGAAGTAATCCAGCTGGGCGTGGTGGCGCACACCTTTAATCCCAGCACTTGGGAGACAGAGGTAGGAGGAATGCCGTGAGTTCAGGGTGGTCTTGAATTCACGGCAATCCTCCTACCTCTGCCTCCCTCGTGCTAGCATTAAAGGCGTCCGCCACCACACCCAGCAACATCCTTCTTAATAGGAAATGTTAGACATTTTTTTATGTAATACCTCTTTGGACTTTTTTTTTTTTTTTTTTTTTTGGTTTTTCGAGGTAGGGTCTTGCTCTGGTCCAGGCTGACCTGGAATTCACTCTGTAGTCTTAGGGTGGCCTTGAACTCACGGCAATCCTCCTACCTCTGCCTCCCGAGTGCTGGGATTAAAGGCATGTGCCACCACACCCGGCTAAAGTTACCTTTAAAACCTTTGAATATATCTGACAAATCACCATTGGTAGAATTTCCAAAGATGGCCCTGATAGTCTGAAAAACATTAATTCTGTAGCATAGTTAGAGAGATAACAGAACAGTTGTATAACTGGAGAAGACCTTAAATAACTCAGAAGGGGAATCTTTTTATTAACCTAGTAAACATAAGAACCCTGTGATTCCCTTGCCTCAGATCCATAAATATGAGAGATACTGTATGTGCCGTGAGGCTTAACTCACTTTATCTGTATAAATAAATGTTTTACAGAGAAAAAAGCCTTATCAATTGACTAGAAATTAAGTTTATTGAATTAAACTTAAGTAAACAAGTACCTGTTTTTATTTATTAAAATTATTCCTTAGCCGGGTGTGGTGATGCACGGCTTTAATCCCAGCACTCGGGAGGCAGAGGTAGGAGAATTGCTGTGAGTTCAAGGCCAGCCTGAGAATCCAGTGAATTCCAGGTCAGCCTGAGCTAGAGTGAGACCCTACCTCGAAAAAAAACAAATATATATATATATATATATATATATATATATATATATAT